>JBBKCR010000018.1:7150551-7179976 GCA_037577295.1 Ladigesia roloffi
AAAGAAAAATAATAATAATAAAGCTTCAAAAACCAAAAAAACAGACTGCCAGGCCTGACTGATCCAAATGTAGACAAAAAAGGACTTTTAAAGTTTAGTCTCTCTCTTTCTTTCTTTTTCTGGGTCTAGCAACCCCCTCCCCCCATCCAAAAATAACACCAAAAAAAGAAAAATGACAAACTTTTTTTGGTAAAAGTTTGTTTTCTCTTTCTTTTCTCGCGCGCTATTCTTACAACTGGGTGCAGCACTCACATGAAAAACTCTGGGGAGGAGGGGTTGTTGTCGCTGCTGGAGCTGCCGCTCTCCCTGAAGCCCCCCACGCCGCCGCCGCCGCCCACCAGCTTCTCGTACTTCTCCTTGTAGGCATCGCGCTCGCGCAGCAGGCGCGAGATCTCCTGCTTGAGGTGCTCCACCTGCTGCAGCAGCTGCGTCTTCTCGCCCTCCAGCACGTGCCGCTGCTGCACGCGCTTGAAGCGGCACGACTGCGCGTAGCCGCGGTTCTTCAGGGTGCGCCGCTTCTGCTTCAGCCGGATCACCTCCTCCTTGCTGACGCCGCGCAGCTGCCGGTTCAGCTCCCGCACGGACATGGTGACGAGCTGATCATCCGAGAAGCGGTCGTCCGCGTGCTGGTGCGAGTGGAGGCCCGCCGCGAGCCCGGTGCCCAAGGCCGGCTGATGGTGGTGGCTGTGGTGGTGGTGGTGGTGCGCGCTCCCGGCGCTGCTGGCGGCGGCACCATGCGCGGGGTGGTGATGGTGGTGGTGGTGATGGTGAGGCGCGCCGTTCTGCGCTGCCGCGGCCGCGATCACGGCGGAGACCACAGCGGCCGCCGAGCCCATGTCGTCCCCGGCCACGGCGCCCCCGGGGCCAGCCGCGCTGGCGAACTGCTGCCCCCTGGCATAGCCGTCGAAGGGCTGGAGCTGGTGCGTGCTGCTGATCAGCGCCTCCACCGCGTCCTCCGGGCTGAAGCCCAGCGCCTCCGGGTTCAGCTGCTGCGGCGGCGGCTGCTGGTGCGGCTGCTGCTGCTGCTGCTGTTGCTGCTGCTGGTGCTGGTAGCCCGTCATCCAGTAGAAGTCCTCCAGGTGACTCTTGTGCTCGCTCCCGGAGCCCGGGCTGGGTGCCGAGAAGCTCGGCGAGGGCGGCACCGAGCTGCACGGCGTGCTCATCGGCGTGGAAGACACGGAGCCCCCGGCGAGCAGGCGGCTGCACTGGTGGCTCAAGCTGCCGCGCTCGGGCTCCACCGGCTCCTTTTTCACCTCAAACTTCATCAGATCGAAGTCATTAACATATTCCATGGCCAGGGGACTGGTGGGCAGGTCGGAGCTGCTCATCGCCAGCTCTGATGCCATCCTCTTGCTGTTGACAGTCCTCCAAAGAGGGTGAAGAGCAGCTGGCACACCGGCTTGACTTAAAAGAGAGTGAGCCAGCTTGAATGTTTTTTTTTGTTTTGTTTTCTTCTTCTTCTCCGGCAACAAACAAGAACAAAAGAGAACGTTTGTCTTTCTTCCTTTCTTCACTCTCTCTCTCTCTTACCACAAAAGTCTTCGACGACGCAACTCCTACTTCCAAACGAACACTTTTCCTTCGCGCACTGCTGGAGATGCATCGGAGCCTCTTTTTCTGATCGCCTCCTCTTCTCCTTTTCCTTTTTCTTTTCGTTTCTTCCCCCTCCTCTCTTCACGCTAAAGAGAGAGAGAAGAAGAAGGGAAAAAGTTTTTTCTTTCAAAACACTGCACTCGAATGCATGGTGCAGTGTCTGCGCACGGAGAGACGCACAAAATAACGCAAATAAGAGTAGTAGTACAAAAAATAAATAAATGTAAAAAAAAGGAGAATGATAATAATCGGCTAGTAACGTCGGAGCTGGACGTGAAAACTGCCCGGGCTTTGTAAGAGTGATTATTTTTTTGTTAAAAAAAGTGAACACACACATACACACATACACACACACGGGGCAGGTTGAGTTTAAAAGCATTGCTGAGTTTTATAGCTGCGGTGACGTCAGAACCGGACTGTAAAATTGACTCGGGGCTCCAGCCAATGGGAGCGCGCCCTGCGTGAGCTCATTAACATTAACAAAACTTTTTTTTTTCTCTCCCCCCTCTCTCTCTCTCTTTCTCTTTCTCGTCTGTCAGAGGCCATCAGCTGACTGTCAGCTGGACTCCAGCTCCTTAACTCTTTCACGCCGCCTGGATTTTCCTCCACCTTTCTCCATCTTAGAGCTGTTCAAATGCAAGCCTTTTCTCAATGTATCCCCTCGCTCTAAATAATAAATAAACAAGAAACAAACTCCAGATAATCTTAGGAGAAGCTCTTCTGGTTCTACTCAAGCAGCAGAGCTTCAGAGGGGAGGAAACTCCCTTTCCAAACTGCCCCTTCCCAAACCAGTCCCAAACATGCACGAACTGGGCTGAAGGAGCACTTTTGCACAGCAGTGCTGGCTACCTTACCACAGGTAGGTGTTCACAGACAGCCTGTTCCAACATGTTCAACACAGACAAGTTCAAATCCTCACGTTACACACTGAAAAAAAAACAAACTGCACATTTAGACGGAGTAATTTGTGAATTTTCTACAGACCTGAGTGTCTGAAAGAAGCACTGGCAGAGACAACATTATGTATTCCAGGTCAAAACCCCTTGTTGAGCCTCAAAACAAGTGTTTTATAAGAAAAAAATAAAAATAAAAAAAACAATAGACTTTTTGTAACAAAGCAGTGTGGATGTTCTAGGAAACCCTCACGCTGGAAAACTCAACAGTGCCACCTTTTGGTCAATTGGAGGAACGAATTAAGCTTTATTCCTCATTTCAACTCTCTTTCATTTATAAAAGTCCATTTTTACTGTTATTGAGTTGTCACACACAATTGCACCAATCTAAAAAGGGGGGGGGGTGATGATTATGTCTGTTATTTTCTCTATACTGGCCTTTCTGTTGATACATAACCTTTAATAAAAAAAATATATATATTGTTCCAGTTCAGAATGACAGGTAACTTATATTTCTGTGGGGTAACACATGCAGTGCCATTAATAAAATGCTGATGTTCTCAACATCATATAAACATTCTGTCCTCTAGAATATTAAATGTAGTTTAAAAGATTTGCCAAATCCAAACATCTGTCTGATACAGATGTTTATTTCAAGTAGGTATCACTAGTCGGTTTTATAAGTGATACTATATAAATAGTTTATATGCAATATAAAAGCATAGCTTAGTAAAAAGTGCAAAAACATCTAATAAGAGTCTAAAATGTGAAGCTGGATGGTTCCATCATGAATGTTCCTCAGAACTGTGCTCTAAATAGCCTAAACACCATAAGAGTTGAGTATCAATCTGAGGCCAACAGGCGGTTCTCAGACAGTTATAAAAAACAGTTTATCTGTACTGCTGGACCTGCCCTAACCTAGTCATACATTAAACCACTGTCCTGTACATTGTACTCTACCTATTCGATTATTTTATTATTCTTTCTCCTTTTTTTACTTTGGCTCCCTATGCTATTGATTGAGAATAGGTTTCTGCTAAGTGGAAAATCTATTTGAGTATCGCTCCCTCTCTGCCCTTTTGGTGTGTGTGTGTGTGTGTGTGTGTGTGCATGTGAGTGTATTTCTGTCCGGTGAAGTCAGTCATGTTTCTTCACTTTCCATCTGAAATGAAAAAGGAAAAACTTTCCTCCCCAGTCAGCTGGAATGAAAGACAGTTCACACAACAGTGTTCAAGTTGCCATTCTGCACGTGAAGATGGAACACAGCTTTCCCTGTCCGATTTCGAAAACGTGTCGATGTGTGGTGGACGGCCACAACACTGTGCTGACAAATAGCAAATTCGTGATGGTGACAAAAGCCTGTAATCACAGACTCCGTATATCTCCAGCAAACTGTTATGATCTCATCCTCAGCATGGCTGATATTTTTGGAGGTCGCGTTAGGCTAAGCGTAATGATAGGCGACATGAGTTACATCTTAGACTTTAGCAAAGGATGCCAAGTAACCAAAGCATATAAATACACACACACACACACACACAAAAATGCACACAAACATATAAATAATGTATATATATACATATATGTGGTTAAAAAAATCACCCAACCCCACCCTTAAAAGTATATCACTGCATTTCCAAGAGAGCTGTTTGGCCTTCAGCTTCACAATAGTAATGAGTAACATTGCAAGACCACATATTCTCTACAAGCAAGCAGATCAGCCTGTTTGTTCATATTCATATACAGTAGATTACAGCCTTGTGTCTTTATCTCTAACTCCATATATGAAGCAGCTGTGTAGTAATAAAGGTTTATTACTGACCCCAAGGACCTGAACTCTTGGAAAACTCTGGGAATTCTGTGGTATGCCTGCAGCATCTTGCTCAAATTTGCACTCTACAAATGAAAGTACAATACTGGCTAAGCCAGGGACCTGCTGTGCTTTGGCTACTTAGAGCACTGCTTTAAGAAAAACAGAGTTTTGTAAGTCATCAAGATTATTTGTCCAATAATGGAGTGGTCAGATGCAAGAAAAGTAAAACGTTAAAAGTTCTGTCATTTAAAAAAAAAAAAACTTGTTTCAGATTGCTAGCATTTGTGACCTTGCATGACTTGGTTGAACACCAACTGGTATTTCCACTAGCACTAGTCCTCTCTCCATGTTGGTCAAGAGATTTAGCTCTTTCTTCAAACTTTGACCCAGTGTTTCATCATAAAAAAACAGAGTTCAAATGTCAGCTCTCAAATTGAGGATTGATTTAAACTCTTATCTGCATTATTTGGTTAACTCTATTGCGCAATCCAGCCTGATTGCTCTGTTACTTAATGAGGAGGTCCTTGTTGTTTTTCTGTGCTGCTACTCATTGCTCAACTTCTGGTCTGTTCTAATCCGAGGTGAAAATCACGCTAAGTTAGAAGCTGTCAAGTTGAAAGGGGGTATAGAACCTAAAGTACTGTGTGGTGAAGAAGTCTTCTGCAATAATCTTTGCGGGTGAACGAGAGTCAACGATTTATACATTTATCAAACAAGGGGGGTAGAGCGAGCAAGAGAGAGTAGAAGAAGGAAAAGAGAGAGATGAAAATCTCATGTAAAAAAGAGTGGATGACACCTTTAAGCTTGAAAGAGACAGGCAGAAGCATGTGAACACACACAGCCTGGTTAACCTGCACTATTTGAGAATGAGGCTGTTATGATGTCTCACTTTAGAGAGCAGGCTGCAAAAGGATAAAACGATCTACACTGAGAAGTTTCCATTTCCTTTCATTTATAGTTCAAATCCATTGTCTGCATGGAACCTTTTCTCAAGACAAGACATAGAGAGTGAGATAAGGACAGGAAAATAAATTGGTTCAAACGAATGGGCCTGAAACACGAGTACTTCTTCTTTTAAGAGCCTCAGAATATTTAACATCATTTGTTCTCTAAAACTTTTGAGATATATGTTTATTGAGGACAAAATACAGACTCAAAAGTTAAAGGTAAAGCTATATCTCGACTATTACTATGAAAGAATCATTGGAAGTGGAAATATTACAGGCTCCACAGCCTAGTCACTCGAGATCTGCTCCACAGGACTGAGGTAGACAACGTGGGTCTATCCCGAGGCACACTTGGATTCAAAGATGCTCCGTCCACACCTTTAAGTCGATGGAAGAAGCTGGATGTTCCATCAACAGATTAGTGAGAGGCCCTTTAGGAATCTCAATTTTCACCCAGCTTACAGAATGTGGGCAGAGCTGCGGAGTAATTACATTAATCCATTTATCATCCGCAGCCTGCATGCACAGCCAGACAACAAAGGGGTCAAAGCCCGAGAGACCGCATCTGGTTGGAGCACATCTTCAAATATCGCCTTGATCGTAGGCGATGATGTTGAGTCATTCTGACCTCCGGTTAGAAGTCAGTTAGGCTCTGCCTGTGCTGTGACCTATATGTAGGCTTGGAGGCCTTCTCTTTGACATCAGCTTTCTAGCGAGGTCCGCAGTCACCAGCAGTAAACCAATGAATATGTCATAACTGTGTGAAAAGATCTTAGAGATGTAAAGCTGTTAAGGACAACAGGGGTCAGAAGTTGAAGGTTCAGACAGGCCTACAGCACCTCATTTAAACCATCGAAACAAATCAACCCAGAATTTGTAATCATAATTATGTCAGTTTTCATGTCACTGAAAAACATGATGTTAAGAAATGTTAGAAATAAACATCCACCCATCCATTTTCTACCGCTTTATCCCCCACTTGGGGGTAGAAATAAAGAAGATGTTCCAAATTTGAGCAATTAACCTTGCCCCAAACCAACCCTACAATGACCTAGAGGTGTAGTATGTGCAAAAAGTGTTTATTGTTTGCTGCCCTATTCATGACCGGTTAATAGTTTAAAGGCCCATGCAGATATATTGGCCTGGTTAAAGGACTAGTTTGGTAAACAGAAATCAAATGTACCTAAATGATCACTCTTTGGTAGTTGATAAGCCAAAACATAAGCAACAAATTTCTGCTTTTGTCTGGCAAGCAATGCTAACAGACAATAAAAGTCAATAGTCACCTAAATCATTTCTGTACATTTAACCCCAAACCTTCTCTCAAACTGCTTGGACTACATGTAACTTTTCATTAAGTTGGTGCAGCCATACAAACAGACACAAGAACAGCTACTTTCCCACTGCCATCACTCTCCTGAACTGTTGATATTTTATGTCATCTCCACCTTGGCCATTCACCCGCACATCACACACCTCAACACTCCATGTATCCAGCAATCTTGCACATATCTATTTCTATTTTCCTTTGAATATTTGTACTTACTTATAATTATTATAATTGTTCTTGTTTTGCAGTACGACTCTTGCACTACGTTTGCACTATTATCTGCATTATTTGTACACTATGTCATAAGTACCCACATGTGTGTGTTGTGTTTACTGTACAGTATGTGCCTATGTTCCTTTGTATGTATATCACTAAATGTCTATCAAATTCTGTGTATTTGCAGGTATATTTGGCCATTAAAACTGATTCTGATTCTGATTCTGACATGTCAGTGTGGTTTAGAAAAGAGTTTGACATTCTGGAAGTTATGAAATGGAAGAAAACTTTACAATGTACCTGAACTATCAAGTCATTTTAAAAAGTAAGGTCAATTTTTACCTCCTTTGGAATTGGGGTGCTGATCTAAAATCGCTTTTGGCGACGGAGGAATCTGATTCATAAAGTTGACCTCCTTATGCCTGATTTTTTTGCTTCTTATGACTCAAAGTGTGTTATATTCAGTCTTATACCACACTGACACATCTTGAATGAAGTACTGGATGTGTTTAAGCTGAAGTCCAGTAGTATGAAGCGTGGCAAGTACAAATACGACCAAGTCATTCAAATCATTGTAGCCCAAGCTGTTATGGAGTTTAGGTAACCATATTTAGTTTATTTATATCTAAAGGGAATAAAAGAACGTGTACATACACCACATGCAGGAAAAGATTTAAGACCTAGACTGAGATATCAGCAGAACCTATAATTATTGAGTGCAACTCTACAGCATGGACATAGTGGTACCACCAAAACACCCTTCATTTCTCGCTTGTCCCCAGCACAGATATGTGCTAAAATATGTACATAAATTGTGCACATTTATTCAAGGATATCATTCACATGCTACTCTTTGGTCAACAGAAAATAGCAGATAAATGGGGTAGTATTATGCAAGGTAAAACAATCGAATGGGTCTAGTCAATATTCAGTCAAGCAGTGGCGAGGAGCTCGGTATTACATATAATTGCGCACACTACAACATGATTAATAGGGTTCCTAGTCTTCAAGAGTTAATATGTCTGGCACCAGTATAATATATCATCCATTTACCATTTCTTAATTGTGTTTCCTTATGCTTCAGTGGCGTCTGAGCCAACATCTGTGCTGCTTTGCTCAAGTCTGTATCGTGCATTTTTCCTGCAATAATAAGATCAAAATGTGCAGCTTCAACAATAGAGTCTTAGTAATGGTGGTGTTTTATGTACAGTCAGCCCGGAAGAAACCACGATCCGATCAACAAACAGCATATCTACGAGATGAGAACTTTTTCACCCAAGCCACTAGGAAGTACAGTTTTGATTCATCCGTGACATGGCACCGCAATTTGTGTCAGTGCTGTGTCAGTAAAACTGATGTGAACACCTGATAAAGCACTTGGAGAAGCACATGCTGTAACTCAAGACATGGCTTGGATCTACAGGAAATCCACACACGTTCATGACACAGCAATGATGCAGCAAAACACGAAAGTTGAGTTTGTCTCAAAAGCTCTTTGTAATTGGAATCAGATATATTTAGTGGACTTAAACTGTCACCATCACCTATCACCATCTTTGTGTGCATTGACGTGCTTTACTGAGCTAATTGTGACTAAGTCTGGCATGTCTTTGCTATGAAGTTAATGTTTCCAGGCCAACAAATGCTCCTTTTGTTCAGGATCAGCAAATATGCCATCCAGCATCAGATGCCATCAAAACAGGATGTCAGATTTTATAGGGGCTGCTCTTGAAGTGAATTACAGAAAATGAGAACCAGAGCGCAGCTGCTGCAGTGGCAAAGGGGGTAAAAAGTCTTGTTGGGCCCTAGTTTGTGGTCTCATATTCCCATGTATACGGCTAGAAAGGAGGATGTAACTTACAAACAGAAGCTTGCGTACATGCGTACACACATGCATACACGTACACACATGCTTATACGCACGCACGCACACACACACGCACACACACACCTATAATGAGAGATCATCTGACCTGTATTCTTGTACCCATGAGAATATTGATGAATTCCCCTTTAAAAATAACCTTTCTTGTTAGGTCATTTAATGATTTACAGTTATCTCAACAACATGTAATTATTGCATTCATTACAGAGGGTAGTGCAGCCTTCACTGGTAGAGCTGTCCTAGTAACAGAGAGAGAGAGAGAGAGAGAGAGAGAGAGAGAGAGAGAGAGAGAGAGAGAGAGAGAGAGAGAGAAGAACTATATATGTGCAGGCCAGAGCTAACCCAAGAATTTCAGAGTCTCTTAGGATAATTATTACTGATTTAATCACTACAGTACACAGTAGCAGAACAACATAGCATTTAGAATCCCCTTTTCTCTTTACTGTGTAATTCGCTTGTGGAGATATAACAGATACCTCATTCAGAGTGCTTTGATATGAAATGATTTGCTGAAGAGTAACAAAGTGTAATGTGTCCTTTTGTGTCATATGTACACACACCACAGCACACAGTGTGAACATTATGAACTTCTTTCTCTGCATTTAACCCATTCTGCAAGTGAAGCAGTGGACTACCAATAATGTGGAGTGCCCAGAGAGCATTGTGTGGGAACAATACCTTGTTCAGAAGTGGTGGCCTGGGATTTAAACCCATGACCTTCTGATCGCAGGGGAAACTCCCTAACCAGTAGGCCACCAATTCCCTTATAATGGTGGTCAGGGGTCATCATGCAAATATAGGCAGCTTTTTGCTATCCAAAATGACCCATGGTCCTTCAAATATCTCCATGAGTTTCTATATTATCACTTTCTTGTATTGGTAGAATAGTGGCAAGTCTGAAAATAGTTTCCGTCTGGGACTAATAAATATTTTTAAGGCACTCTTTGCATAGATATCAAAAAAAGCCTGCATCTTATCTCAGAACTATAATGAAACAATATTTTAGGCATCAGATAGCGTCATTAAATCATAATACCTTTCTGTAAAGCAGCTTTTAGAAGTATTAAACTCTTCATATGCCTGGTTCCAATCACCATGAATATAAATAATCATGACTTGGTAATAATTTGCATAGAAAGGACCCCTTCGCGCCAAACCACTCTAAACCACTTAGATGAATTAAGCAGAATTTTCCCATAATACATGAAATATGTATACTCTTTGTTAACCTATTTCACATTGTCATACTTCAGCATGATCAAATAAAACTCCTGAGTGTGAACTGATCGCATGTTTGATAAAATTATTTCTGTGTGACTTATTTGAAGATATGTGACCAACACTGTATTTTCCATTTGCAGTAATTTAAGCTAAGTGGGATGAGAGGGAGCTAAAGGTATTTCACTTTGGAGCTGTTCCCGCAGCCCAGTAATACTCTAAAACCTGTCAGGTGAGTTCGATGGGAGACCCCTCTGGCCTCTCAGCAACTTATGGAAATTCCTATATCAAAATGTCTTCAGTGCCTGCATCATGCATTATAGGGGGTTCTTTCCCTCCTCCCTCTCCATAGGAAACACTTGCTTTCCCCAAGGCCCCTCAGTGACGAGAGGAATGCAGCAACGTTAAAGCTACTTTTCCAGCATGGCTACTGCACGTACACTCTCTCCACCTCTGTGGAGACAATGAGCAGGACCACAAAGACTGGATGCCCCGGCTATGATGTGTTGATTCTGCCAATCTTGTTTATGTAATCTGGGGCCACCATAAAGGGCACGGAAGCTGGCTAATATGAGGGCCTCTATTAGGTTAAGTCTAGCATAGGCAAGGCTTTTTTTCTACAATTCCATGCAGAGTAATGGAGCTTCCTGTTCAACAATGAGGCATCCACAAGAGCTCTGTCTCCATGCGTGTGAAAGTGAGAAAGAGAGGGAGAGAGAGACAGAGAGAGAGAGAAAGAGAGAGTCACAGAGAGTTTAGAATCATTTTCTGCAGGGTCACACACAGTACCATTGTGGAGGCCTTGGAAATAAAACACACAATTTCTGCAACACCATAAACTCCCTGCGGCCCAAAGAATCATCTGTTGTACCATGAACTCATTTCTTATTCTGTAACTACTATAAATAAGTCAGGAACTACTTGAGAGTTTACAGTATAGCATATTGTAATGTACTGCAGTGTAGTGTATCATTGTTTTGTGACTAGCATGTTGGATTATAGCTAGCATTTCAGCTTGGGACTGACATGGGACACTTTAAAGCACAACCATATTTCACAAATTGTGTTTTTACTAAACTAAATGATGTAATATACTGAAACATGTATACAAAAACTTTGCATCATCAAAACAAATAATGCATTTTAAGAAACACTACGACCCTAGAAACTACTATGCAGATATTAGTATATGAAAGTATTTTTTTTCCGTGCAAAGATGCCATAATCTCTCTATGAGAAGGAAGGATGGTCCTTTTTACTCCCTCATCACCTGCAGTGCTAACTAGAGTGGATGTTCAATGTTATAGAACTGGCAGTAAGTGTTTTCCTCCAAGAGTGTTAAGCTGTAAAATGGCATTGCATTAGTGACTTTTCAGAAAGATATAATGGTGGGATCAGAAATAGCTTCACTTAACCCTCCTAACTTGGCATGAACAGGAGATACCTGGATTTTACAAGACAATATTGGAGAGCTAGTATAAAAATACATTTACACAGTAGAATAAATACGCTACCTAATTATAGCACAAAGGTAAAGTACACATCCATGAAAAAAAACAATAAGTTCTGACTACACTCCCTTGCTACCATAAAACTGGACCAATTGACACAATGATTGCACAATCATTTCAGTGTGTTCTGCTTTTCTCATATGAATGCATTTTCCTAATTTAAATAGTTTTTAGAGATAGTACTGAGGTTAGTATGAGCGTTGCGACCCGTCAGTGGTGGTTTTGTGTTGTGATCAGATAAGAAAGGAAGCAGGGTGGATGGATACATCTTGCACCTTGCCAAGCGGACGGATGTTTGTTAACCTGGTCAACTTTTCTTAGAAACTTTATGTGGAATGAGGTCAGTTCCCTAATCATGCCATTGTGAGTGTGATAATGGATAGAAAAGCATGTATGCATGAACATTGTGAAAGTTTGAGAATGCAGAAGTGCATTTTAGGTCGGAAAGCGGCCGCTACAGCTTGCCTGTACTCACTCTACACTGACCACAGAGGCTATATACAAGCGATCAGAATCATACCTAGAGAGTTATTTGCCTGAAATGTATGCAGGCGTTAGTGGTTTTGGTTCCAGGAATCACTAAGCCTGAGGATATGAAGCAGAATTCATAGAAAGTACAACTGATCTGACAGATCAGAGCCATAGCTGTCTGTATTAGCGCTTTGCATACATGACAGTACACTATAAAGCCAAAGTCATGTTTCTTATATCTAGAGTGTTTAGAGAGTATCCGTTGGATTTGTATTGACTTTACCTGTGTTACACAAGTGCTTCAAAGAGAAAAAAGGTCAAAATATCTAATTCCAGACGTTGTTTGCACAGATAAAATGTATCTGTACTAAGCTCTCTCTCGGAACATTCTCAGATGACTCCAAGATGAACACATTCCAGATCATCTACATAGTCAAGTTTTGTCTTCAAGTTCTCACAGTGTCTTTAAGGACTAACTAGGTTACGATAAAGACCCAGTCTAATTGCCTGCAGTGTCTCCAGCCTGAGTCTGCAGGCTGAGGATGGGGCCGGCTGGAACAATGCTTACCAGGCGCAGAGCAAGGCTGTAAACACACTGGCATTCCTGACCACAATTACAGAACCGGTCCAGACGGTCCAGTCCAAAACACCTACACACGGAGAACAAGAGAGCCGTCTGTTCTTAGACAAGGGCATCTCTCATTGCTGGCCTTATCACCCTGCACTGTTCTCCCAGAGAACTGCTCAAATTGTATTATTAAAGTTAATTCAATAAATTGTGAAGACATTGGCACTTGTTCTGTGGTAATGAAATGACCATGATATGAGAGAGGAGGGGCTGATATCATCCTGGTAACATGGTATGTCTGAGAATGTTCTACTGCTGCCATATAAGAACATCCAAAATCCATGAAGTATCGACTATTGAAAAACATTTTAATCGTAGATACTTCAGTTAACGTTTTATTTTTCTAAATAATTGAAAAAGTAAAGATAATATTTGTATGTTTAGTAGAAGAAAAAAATAAAAACAGACTCTCCGAGGGTTCCTGAGGACTACTGATTTGGAGAACCTAAAGAAAAGGTTTTTGATATAATTGTTCATCCATTGTATTAGACTTAATTTGTTATGGGACTTTGTCATGTTACATAGTATTACGTAGTGTGGTGTTGCATCCTCAGTCTCATCAGGTAGATAGAATTTGTTTTCTTCTTTTTGTCTTTTGGTGATCCCTCACTACAATACCCATTATGCATTACGCAAATACATTACCCAGCCACTTGGAATCCCATTCGGTTCTCAACAAATACTGAATGCAAGCCACTGAGTTTAATAAATATGTCTGCAGTGCTAACCTTAATTAGTGATAAAGTCCAAACCTTAACTGGTGTTCCTACTTTTTTGTCCTAAGTGAGAATACTGGTAAATATTTACCAAAAAAAAAAATAAAAATCCCTTTAGAGACTTGCCTGAGGCAAGTCTTCACAACAGATTTAGAAACCGCTACATTTGTTTTTGGTTTGGAGTGTCCCATTATCCAAGTCAAAAGTTTTAGGAAGATAATAATTCCAGTTTTAGCTTATTTAAAGTCAACGAAGTCACATGTGCGCATTGTAATTTCAAATCGAATTGTGTATAATGATTAACTGCCAAATTACCAAGATGAACAATGAAAAGGGCTCAGCTAACGGCAGTAAATCCTGTCTCATCACACCCTAAGGGTTGCATCTAAAATATACTCCCACTGAGAGTTCTGCACAATGCCACGGTTTATTCCAGCAGCAGCGGTTCAGCTTATCCAGGGCGACGCGCTCGCTTCAGCAGTGAAGGCTGGGGAGTTAGAAACTGTAAATTTAAAGTGACCACGATGACAGCATAGCAACACTGTGTCACTTTTGCTCTAAAGCAAATAAAACAGAACTCTTTGGTGCTGAAATGCTGGCCAGTCGCTTGTGTTCCATAAACCCACCTATATCCACAGAGCGTGATTATGTGTTAATGGCCTGGACCACTGCTCCTGTGAGCACAAAAAGTGTTACTTATAATTGAGAGCGTGATGAATTATTCCAGATGTAATGGAAAATAGAGACATGTGTAGTTTCACTTTTCACTTAACTCAGTTTCCTAATGCACTTAACTGAGCAGTGTGACGAGACCCTTCATTAGAAAAGCATGGATTTGATGTAAGATTTTGGCCTATAAATCTGGACACCAGACCCTCCTAGTGCAGAATGGTGAAATTTCAAACAGCTGGCCAGCGGTTTATCTTTGTCAAAGAGCAAGAAAATAATATCTAGTCAACTTTTGTCAATTTTGTCTGTAGAGATCAAGCACTGCCAGGATTCTTGGAAAAAAAATGTGCTTGTACTATGATGATCACTCCAAACATTCCAGAGATAAACTATTTCATAATTCATTTTTTTCCTGCCATGTTTTGAAGCCCATATCTGAGCAGATCGATAGTGTTCAGCTTTCCACCCTCTCTTTCAGCTCGGTCTTGAACTACACCCTCAAAACTTCACATTACAACATCCTTAAGTGGGAAAATAGCATGTACACCAACAAAAATGTTTTTGTTTGCTTGCTTCATCAATATTGGCTTGTTATTCTCCCTGTAGATATGGTGGAATCGCTTACACTGGCCTGAGTCTGAAAATGTGTTGAATGAAGTCCGTCCTCCAAAGGAGCATTTGTTCACCAGCTGAAGTATCCGCTCCCTCCCCTTGATAATGTGATAAAGCAAGAAGCAGAGTGCTCCATCCCGGCTATCTGGAACTGTTTCGGCTGCCAAATGATTTACCCCTCTCCATCCCCTCCCTACCCCCAGCTGTCCTCCCTAAAGAGGCACCCCTAAGATCTGCAGCACTCTTTTGGGTCATGAATCATGGAAAAATAATCCCTACATAAATTCATTCCTTCTTTTTTTCCGCTGCCAGAAGAGGCAGCACTTGGTGATGGCTGGGCTTTTCCTGTTGTGTCCTGGTATCGTTTCAGCTGGCTGTCAAAGTCATGTACGCAGGCGGGACGCTCAGCAGAGCCAGGTACTCTGCAGTCAGCTCAGGGCCGAGCTGAAACAGCAGTCTGAGAGTGAAAATAAGAAGATGCTTTCTGTAAGATATATTATTGACAACATGATAATGTTTCTCATTTCTCATCAAGGCAGTCCTCTATTCTTGTCAGAGGCCTTGCAAGATCAATGCACAGATGTTCTTGTTTTGTGTTTTTTTAAGAAGATGCAGAAATGCAGAAATTAAAAGGTATAAAGCAGGATGCTATCTGCACAAACGTCTTGGACCCAAAGGAAAAATATATAGCACCAGAGATAAAAGTGAAATGTTCTGCTCTTATGTTTCACCATGGTCCTGGAGGCCAAGCTTTCCAAAAGTGGGGGGTGGGGGTCTGAGATAGGGATGCCAAGTTATAAATACAGTTGAATCAATTAAATACAATATAATCTGACAAAAGTGGGTGTAATCACATTTTTGCAAAAGTGGGGGTGTTGAATCCCACCCCGCGAACACTGATAAAATTTAAACTACTAAAGAGGTAAACAAACGATGACCAGCAATCTCATTTACTCAGGTAAATAACCAAACCTGTTAGGTCATAGTTGATCATTGGCATGAGAAAACTGAAACAGAAAACTGTCCCCACTCACTTGTTTATTTTTCACCACTCACACATGTCAAACTGGAGCTGCATGTGTGTGAATTGGTGATTTTATGGTCTAGTAGGCTTTCATATTTATGATCAGGAAGTGATCAGTAGTTTTTGTAGCCTGATCATTTCGTGTTTCTCTTCTTTACCCCTAGGAAATATTATTTTTATTATGTATTGTCACAATTATATTTTATTAGTAGATTGACTAATGTGATTCCATTGCCCATTTTCTCAAGTCTTGGGTTCACAATTTGTGTTGATTTATTTCTATTGGTAAAAATAAAAGGTGGTACTTTAAAATGAAACTAGGCAACTAGTCAACTGTCAGCTATTCCTTGTTAATGAAATGTTTCATGATAGAATATTTTGCTTATACAGAGATTGAAAAAGCTTAACTAAATCTGAAAATTGTTCACAATTTAGAAGAGTGTTCTAGATTTCTTTTAGGGTCTTAATGTTTCAAATTAAGACCTACATATGAATTCGCCAGTAATTGATTTTTAATTAAGCGATCTGTGGAAAGTTGGCTGGTCGTGGCTATGGAAATTTTTTTACATGGAAAAAAGAAAGCACAGACTAGAATATTACTATTATATTACAACTCAGACATCATAACCTATAAATAAGATCCTCCATTAATTATTAGGATTCATTTTCACACAATTAGATCAAATTCCTGATGTATTTAAGTATTAATTGGGGAACTTGCCCAGTGTAACATCATCATGGCCACCTAGTGGTTAACACACAAGACACGCTAGTCCACTCAAGTTCTGTGGCATGGACATTGTCTAAAAAGCTCCAAAATTGAACCTCCACCCACATTAACATATCTGTACATGGAATCTGGATGTGTCACTTTGTTCTCTAGTGTTGCTCAAACCAAAAGTTATGATGTCACATCCTGTTCGGCATGCGGCCTCTGCTTCTTTATAAAATACACATTTCAGAAATGTTATAAAATACACATTTCAGATCATAAGCCTATATATCAACAAGCTATAATTCCACAAGGTCTATACGTTATATGTTGCACCATGTTCTTTTCTTTCTATAATGCAATGATAACATTCAGAGATAACAATGCAAGAGGAGGAACATTTGCGTTCTTCTTTCTAGTAATGACTGATCAGATATTTCTCTCCAGTCATTGTAAGCAGCTATACCAGCTGTGCTTGATTATAGCATTGGTAATTATAGTCCGGAGGGGCTTGCTGGCTCAGGTGTGCAAGCCAATGATGGCAGCCCTCAGGTAGATTTACACACAACATGAGAGCTCAGCTCATAGCGCTTAGGACTCAACACCCTGTTTCACCTAGACAGAAGCAATGATTAGGTCTATGAATCAGTCTGGCAGTTTATGTCAGTGACACCAGCACTGACTATGTATCACTCAGTCTAAAAGTGAAGGGGGATTCTGAAAACCTCCAAGACTTTTTCTTATAAGCATTACTTTTTGTGTTATTAGGTTGGCTATTTGAAAGTAACTATGTGGCAATACATATTCTAGACAGCTTTCATCATATACACCAATCAGTCATAACATTAAAACCACTGAACCTCTGAATCACTTAAGTGAGTAATACTGGTTATCTAATGTCAAGTAAATAGTCAGCGCTTGAATTTGGAAGCAGGAAAAATGAACAAGCATTAGGAACTCAGTGACTTAAACAAGGTTCCAATTGGTTTGGTTAGACAATGGTATCAGAGTATCTCCAAAATGGCAGAGCTTGTGGGATTCCCAGTATACAGTGGTTGATACCAACCAAATGTTGACAGTACAGAAAGGACAGAAGCAAGCTGATGGAGGAAGTTTGATGCTCTGGGCATTGTTCTGCTGGGAAACCTTGGGTCCTGGCATTTATGTGTATGTTACTTTGATGTGTGGCACCAACATAACACTGTTGCAGACCAAGTTTCATTCCTCCTTGGCCTCTTTCAGCTGGATAATTCACCCTGCCACAGTGCAAACATGGTTTGGAAATGGTTTGAGAAACATGACAATGGTGTTGAATTGACCTTCAAACCAACGTGTTTCTCCAGCTAATATCTTGGTGCCAGAAACCACATCACACCTTCAGAGCTCTTGTGGAATCCATGCCTGGATGAGTCAGAGCTGTTTGGTGGAATGAGGGATTATTAAACAATATTTGGCAGGTAGTTTTGTGTTATAGCTTATAACAAGTATGTCAATGCTATATTATTAGTAGTACCCACTTTATCAGATAAATGTGTTCTCAAATATCAGGTGATATTATTTACAAATATTCAAATGTTCTTGCAATGCAACACTGTGCACACAGCATTATTAATACAAAACAAATAATAATACAGTATTTTTTAATCATTTTCTATCATTTCCTACAGCTAATGTGATTTATATTGAATGACTAGCAGCAACACGTTTAATAGAATATCTCCACTTATGTCATTTAGCTATAATTGTGAAACAATAGGAAACTACACTATTTTACTCTTTCATTGCCTGTCAAAATGTAACCTTTACTTAAATAAAGCTTTGATCACACATACTTTAATCAAGAATTAATTAACTAAACTACATGGGTATATACTTCAGGGCTTCCCAGTTCCAATTCTGGGCTCATTTTGCAAAAGAAGCTTTAGCAGTTGGGCGCGATAGTTCAACCCATAAATACTAACAGTATGTTTGTGGACCTTCAGTTCAGTTCCTGGTTCTCAAAATGGTATTACTTAAACATGAATTTAACAGGACTTACATATTTACTCAAAGTAATAAGTTGCTAAATAGAAGAGTTTGTGGTTGCATGAGTGACCCTGCAGTTACCAGGCTTTCTGGACTTAGAGGGACCTTCCAACTTGCAACTCTTTCCAGGCCAACTGTGAGATGTGCAGTGGTCTGGGGAGTTTCCCTCCTGCCAAATGGAAATTGTGTGTGTGTGTGTGTGTGTGTGTGTGTGAATTTTGTCTACTGTCTCTTGTGTATTTTATTACTGCTGTTAGGTGTCCCTGGGTTTGAGAATGGAACTACACAGATTATTATTGCAGTTGTGTTTTTCCTACACCTGAGCAGCACAACTGGCTGATTGCCAAGTCCTTGAGTGGAATCAGGTGGGTGTGAGCAAGAAAATCCCAAAACTGTGCTGAGCAGGTGGGCCTCCAGGATCAAGGTGGGAAACCCTGACATACGAAAGCCAGGAGAATTTAAGTTGAGCTGTTATGTCACTCGAAAAAGATCTACAGCTTCTTCCTTCAGGCCTCTTCATGCTCGGGACAGGAGAGGAGTGGAGGCAGTTAAAGCTGAATCTGCCCCAGTGAAACCTGACACAGAGGGGCCGGGGGGAACCACAGCTGCCTTAATGAGAGGTCAGAGGTCATGAAAGGTCAAGTACCCTACCCACAGGATTACATGTAAAACACATGCCCCGCGGGCTCAGAAAGTCTGGCACGTCCAGTAAGGCCTGCGGGACTGGACATCATTAGAGCAAACATGAGCTTGAGAGATAAGATCCTAAGGGAGAGGGGCTTTCTTTTTAATGAATATACTGACAAAGAGAAGATTATTTTAAATGAAGTTTTCATAAAATAAAAGAATCAAAACAGTGTACACAGATTAATAGCCTCCAGTGTAAACGGTGGCCTCTCTGGAGGGATTTATCTGGAGTCTGCACTAGAGTAGACACTATTACAATTAGACTGTCAACAAATTACAGGGATCAGGCAAGTTTAATTAAACCCTCTTTCTCTCTCTCCCACTCTCTTGTCCTGCTCGCCCCTCCTCCATTCATCTTCTCTTTCGTGTAAGCAAGATAGTTTTTTTGCATCCTGAGGCCAGATGACACCCCTAATAATTTGTTACGCAGTGAGTCCTCCTACTAACCAGAGGATTAGATGGAAATTGGTCGGCAGGAGACTTTTGCTGCGACTGTGGAGTTACCACTAACAGGATTTGCCATCAACTCAGTATATCAAAGTCCCCCGCTTCGATAAACAGTCAGCACTTCACCAAATTAAAAAGTGATCCACAGGTGGGCCCTCTCTCCCGTGCCAATGGAGGGATTGGACGCTAATTGCTTTTTAATTCTGTTACGAGGGCCATCAAATTAAGCTCCTCTTCTAAAAGATGGGAGGGAAAGGCCGGAGAGGGGAGCTTTTACTATGGACTAGGGGAGAAGTGTATTGAGGGCAAGGTGCTGTGTAAGACAGTTCTGTTATTAACCTAGAGTTGCCGAAGCAGGAGTGATATACATGAGGCAAGCAAGAAACAGTATGCTGTTGTAAATCAAGGCAATTAATGTACTGTCACCCGAATTGGAAAAGGCATTTAAACGTCACTGTTCAAGGCATACAGGTCTTGAGAGAGGGATCTAAAGAATGATTTGTTATTTTTGTTCAAGTTTAGTTAAATAAGCTAAATGCACTCAACACCCACATGGGGAATCCGTGCAGAGTCCGACCCTAAGAAAAGAATCTTTTAAAATATAGAATGAATCCTTTGGCAAGTCATTATTGTCCATTATGCCAACGTGTTTAGGTGTGTGGTTGATAATACTATCTGCTATACAATGACTTTAATTATGATATAATTACACCATGAAAAATATTGTCACACATGTGAACCTGTAGCCCAGTGCTAGTTCGTATTCTTCAGATTTTTGCCTCATAGCAAGGTGGTAACAGTGACGGTACATGACTGACATTATTAAACACTACCAGGGTGGTAGTTTCACTAAAAGAACAGTGCAGTTTATGTGTGTATGTGAGAGCTGTGGTTTTAGATACTATTTTTATTCAAAAAAATTGTCCTGAACATATGAAAACTGGAGAACTATTGGGCTAAGTTTGGGCTTTGGTGTATAAGAGTAGGTTGCCTGTACTTCAGCTATGTGTGTTCAGCGCCTGTGTTTCCAAACAAATCTACTTCCAGTTTATCTCACCTCTGCGACTTAACATTGAATTCTAAATAGAACATTCCACTGACCTCTGCTGTACACTGCAAAGTCACCACTCCATTCAAAACCATGCCATCCTTAGACCGTCATACTGTAAATGCAGCATACACTTCTCTAATCCGGTTTGAGCTACTGTATTTGGGCTATTGGATGATGACGGTGCTCTGAAAATGTGTTTAAGTCATGCAGGCGTAATGATTTTTAGTCCATTTATTTCATTCATAAATAATTGTTAATAATGTAATCAAGTTCAGAAGTAATCTGGTCGCAACCCCATTTCTTAGACATTGTTTCAGCCAGAAAGTGACAGAGGAAATCAGGATATCATGTACAAAAAATGAGAGATGTGGAAGAAAGAGTAAAGGAAAAAAAAACATGCCTAGAAAGCGCAAAGTAAGAGCACACTCAAAGCCAGAGAGGAAGTGAGTTATAGAGAAAACACCTCTGTACATTCCCCTCAAGACGAGCTGAGCGCATCTTCCTTTGCATTATGCTGCGCATGTACATCTGCATGACAGTGAAAACGTGCAAGTGGAGCTGGGTTAGAGACAGCTGGAGGGACAGGTTAGGCAAAGGAGGTTTACGGAGCCTGATTACAAGAAGTGGAAGAACGACAGGATATACTGCAGTGCTTCTCGTACATGAGCTCAAGGCTGAAAGCCCTAGATTTGTCGCCTTGTAAGCCTCTCTAAGACTTTCATTATACAGTAAAGGATGTTACTTTATAAGTTCCCGATCATACACCAACAATATTGACAATATTGAATTTCTATTGCAGCTATTTTCACACATTTTAGTAACACTGCACAGTGCATTGTAACTTCTCCACACATTCGCCTTCACAGACACAGCTGTTTTAGATTGCTACAACATGTTAAGTACTTTATTTTAAATGCAGCACAACCCTGTTTTTTTACAAGACTGCATTCTAACACCAGTGTGTTAATGTAAAGCCACAAAAAAATGAAAATTGTTTCCTTTAAATTTAGTAACTCATTCAAAAGCTAACAGGCTAAGAGGCTCCTCTAGTAATTCTGAGGCTTTAAAATGAATTAGTCACTAAAATGTTACTTAAAAGCTACAGAATAGAAATAAAATATGTGCACGTCCTCAAAGCTTTTGTTGGATGAATGTTTTAAATATTCCTGAATATCGGAAATTAAAGAACAGCAATAATTTTTGATACAATGTAATGCTTGTTCACAGACACTGTTATATGGTGTCTGATATTACAGAGGTTTTTAAGGGGCTGTGATGTGCTCACATAATAAAAATGACATTAATTAATTCACCAGTACATTTTGAATGTACATTGTGATTTAAAAGTCCAGAAACTCCCAATGATCTCTCAGACATATCGACAAGTATTAACAGACATTTTAGAAAAGGCCATAAGGTGTCTCATATTCACAATTAGTAGCACTATAATTGTAATACTAGTAGTCTTTCCAGAGATGACAAATTTTCTTTTTGCAGTGGATGCAAGCTCTAAATTTGGAGAGCTAAGTCCACACTGTCCCACCAAGAAGCCACTGGTTTATCTATTACGCTCTGTATCTCAGCTGTATGTTCTCTGAGTGGCTTTCATTACCAGACTCCATCTCTCACTTATCTGGAAGATAGCAAGAAATCCATTCTGTCTAACTCCCCCTTCCTTGCACCCCATTCCAGTGGTCCCAAGCAATGAAGGTTCCACTTGTTTTAGAAGATCTCTGACCTTTTTCTTGGGGATAATGATTGCTACCCACACATTTGATAAAACACTTTGTTTAAAAAAGAGTTCCAGTTGAGTTATCAGTTTGCCTTATGTGTATCTGTTGCGTGCTCCTGGTGGTGATGACTGTCAGTATGGGCCCCACTGTTTGTGCTGATACTGGACAGATAGGGGCTATCAATGCTTCAGTATCTGATCAAGAAATCAATAAAGTCCTCTGAGGATCAATATCAAAGCTTCTTTGAAGTGGACATGACGTCCCTCTGCTTGTGTAACAAGTCACTGTTCCAAGTCAAGTAAGGGGCTGTTCATCAGAAAACAACTAATACTGTTTTCTAATGCCACACTATTACAGCTAACACAGTTGACATTTTGGTACACAGTTAAACTTTGTTCTCCAGTTTTAAATCATCAGTTAAATGAAAATATTTGTATTTTATTTCTCTCCGTCCAGTCATAACAAACCCTAGTACAAAAGAAGGTCAAAACGATTGTATTTGTGGATTGTACATATAACTTTTTCCATGCAAGTCATGTTATAAGTGCAACATGCATCATTTCTTTCATATGCCATATGAAATGCTTTTACTATTGAAACTATTTGAAAAGTCGTTTGAAACGGCAGCTCTTTGTTATCTGCTTCTGAGGTCTTGTCAAGTGAATTTTCAGAGAAAGGAACATATGCCATGACTTAGACAGCAACCACAGTGAGAAAACCTGTCAAAATGAACCTTTTCTTCATCTATTCAGCCTGATGCCAGCAAGGAGCAGATTCCAAACATCATCAAACATCTTATTATCTGATTCAGAAAAAAAGGTAGGTTAAATCTTTTTGTGAGCCGGTGAAGCTTTTATGTAGAGGGAATTATGAAAGGTAAGGAACCCCTGGGTTATATCATTATGTATCAATTAATTTATTTTACAATGTTTTATCCCAGTATGTCAGTACAGTTCCCTCTTAACCTGTCTGCTCTGAAAACAGTATATCACACCTTTTAATGACAGTGCAGGAAAACACTTGCAAGCATGTTGTGAACTGAAACAGGCCAGCCCTGCAGCAATGACTGGCAGTGACCTCCGTCCACTTGAAACGTGTGTGTGTGTCTATGTGTGTGTGTCTGTGTGTGTGCTCTTCTTTCTATTTCGCAGGTGGAAGAGAGGTTTTACTGGTAGAGCACACCTCTGATGCTGACTCACTGAAATGGGAAGGAGGGACGAGACAAAGAGAGAATTATCTCAGTGAAGGAGAGCGAACAGAAAGCACACCTGCAGTGGGTGCTGTGGTAAACCTGGGGGGGAAGCGGGGTCATCAAAATCCAACAAACCTGCAACTATACCTGTGCAGTCACCAAGCAGCACTCTCCTCTCCCCTCTAATCACAGCCACTTTGAAAAATACAAGAGAGAGGGGGCAGGGAGAAAAGCCTCAGGCATCTATGGCAAAAAATCTGTTAACCCTTCTTTAAAGAGAAATATTATTTTTATTTTGTTTTGTTCAAATATAGTAAATGTTTGGGTGCATTGTGAAAGACAGAACTAGTTATAATTTCACTATTTACTAGGATGATGCCAAGGCAGAAAGAATGGAAGGGAGTGTTACATTTTGACTGGGGTAGGTCAGAATGAAACACCCACAAGTGAAATCGTGCAATCTGAGGGGTACTGCAGAGTGGTGTGCCACAGCATTTTCACTCAGGCATGCACATAAAGCAGGCATATGTGTAAGAGAGCATGTGGTTTCCCTACCTGATATTTTATACAACCAACAATGAGGGAAAAGGGGCTTATACCAATATCTGATGTGTATTTTGCGTATCACAGATTTGTATTAAAAATGAAATAAATAAGCTCACTTCTGGCATCGGAACTGATTGTGGATTAACTAGGTTTGTGCAGGGATATTCCAGTGTGAACCACACTACGTGCCACTGTACAAATACAGGGGAACATAGTATAAAGTTTAAAAGGTGACAATTGCACTCATCTTTGAATGTGGGCTAATGTCTCTGAAATTATAATTTTTTGTCAGTAGTGCAATCAATTGGAAAAAAAAAGTCTCTATTGATTTGCATATCAATTCATTTATTTGGGTGATTATTTGGGTCACCATGCACATCTTTAGTGTCACAGTTTAAAAAAAAGTGCAAAATAATTAATGAACATTGTTTAAATTCCTTCAAATCTGTTAGCATTTTTGTCCATGCTTCACAGTTACAACAAAGGTAAAGAAATCAAATTTTTCAAAAGGAATAATGGCTGTTAGATATGTGGGTTTATTTCGGTTCGTAGTAAAAGGAGAGCTCATGCTGGGACCGCACTTGAGTTTGGCTCTGAGTTTCACAAAAGCAGTGTGGTGTTAAGCTCATCTCATCTGTTATTGTTCCCATTTGCCGTTGTTGCTCTTTGTGCTGTGATGCATGTAGGACTTTAGACCCGGGTCAACATGTACACTCCAATAGGCTTAGGTTGAGTGCCACAGCTTCGTTTTCCCAACTCTTCTTGGAATTGTGGCCATTTTCAGATGGAGTAACACTGCAGGACATTGGCCTATCAACAGGCATCTAGTGTGGGGAACCACACGTCTGGCAACCTCATCTCTTAAACAAACAACTTGAAAAGCCTGTTGTACATGATGCAATGCGTAGTTTGTCTTTAAATGAGAAAGAGTGAAAGAGAGGGGGAAAATCTTTTCACCAGATGAAGGGCAGTAAATATTTTACTGCCACTAACCATTCAATTTAAGTCATACAGTTGATGGCTTCCATCCAAAACAAGGCAACATGCACATTATTCATGACATCTGGATAACACACACATACACATGCTACTCGGGGGTTTCTATGATGGGATCTACCAAATAACACAGTTAACTGGGTACACAGTAGCTAGAAGTTTATGTAGTACAATAGCATACAGTAATGCTGATGACAGTGGAAAAGTACTGCGCTCTCATAAAGACAGTCCCCAGTAATCCTCCATTTATGTGCAGTTGTTAATATAAGCATTTTGCAAAGGGCTAAATTTCATTCAAAGCTCTGTAATGGTCATTTCTCCTACACCATTTTCTGTGATGCCAAACTACACGCTGAAAAAAACAACAAAAAAATATGCATTTCTGTGTATGTCAATGCAATGTGTTCATCCAGATGAATGTGTGTACTTGCTGCACATCCATGTGTTTTTGTTGGAGGTAGCTGTGGGCCCATTTGGCTGCAATACGGCAGCCCTGGCACGCTCACAGTCACAAATGATTAATTAACACGTCTCCTCCTGTGGAGTCGGTGTGGGTTTGAGCCAACATGGCTGAGCTTTCTGACTTAATAAGAACACCTCTGGAGAAGCTTAAGAGCCACTGTTCAGCAGAGCTTTACAGCTTTTGTGTTCTGGGACATTGAAACGTTTACTGTTACCAAAGTTAGCAATAGCACACCATTAGCTTCAGCTTTGAAGCTCAAGATGAAATTAGAGAAGCATTTAGTGGAGCACTATTTCACATAACTTTAAGGCTAAAGCAGAAGTCAGGGTAGTCTTTTTTAATATCCTGTTATAAAACTCTTTTTGGGGATAGAAGTAAAGTATCTTTCTAGGAAGATGAATGCAGCAGAGCTCTATATATGGTTGCAAAGAGGACGTCACCCTAAAATGGTCTCTGGAAGTCCCCCGGTAAACGTTTCTACGTGGTTGATCTCTATTATGTTTTCTCAACCAAGAACTGGCCTGTTGTCCTGGCCAGACGACTGTTTGTATGAAGTATTTACTTTTCCGGGCATAACTGTGGCCTGGCAATCAAATGGGAGAAGAACTGAGTGGACTGCTTACTTCAGTGGCAAACCATGACCATTAGAGCTAGGTCGTCATTCCAGGCTATAAATATCAAAACACAATGAAAAAACACCTTCATGGTAAAGCTACGAACCTATGGGGTACTAGAAGTAAATGTGCACAAACCGAATGGCATTGCTTGGAAAAGACATTCCACGTTTTATGTGAAGCTTATAATAATTAAACATTGATTTATGCCTTAAATGTGTGTAGCATTTCTACAGTTTTTCCTATTTTAGTAAAGAGTCCTGACATAGAGCTGCCACTGTTACAGAAACCCACTGGTTAGTCTGCTACTCCTATTCACACTCAAACCTGACTCCCAAAATTGGTAAAACAATGAAGGCCAAGCCAATGGAAAATATCTACCTAGATCCAAAGGAGGTAGAAACCATTGAGTGTTTTCAGAATTCAGTGCTATTTAAGAATGAAACACTCCAAGTTCAATTACAGACGTGACTTTATTGCCTAAAAATAAACTAAAATGACAAAAAATGTCTATTGTTACTTTCCAGGGACCACTAGGCTACATGTGAGTGCCCTTATAGCTTACATTCACACTTACAGTTCTTCCTCTTTTCCTGTTTCCAAATTTCCAATATACGTACATGTATCCTGCCAATCTGTTCTGCATAAGGAACCTACTCTATGTAATTAAAAGGTGTTTAAAATGTGTGATACTTTCAATAAATTACTTCTTGAAATCGCATATGAGACCATTTGTTTCTATATTCTTAAAGGCTTAATTATTCAGAAACAGAAAAGGAGAAATAATCATGAGGGAACAGTCCTACAAAGACATGCTATGCATTGGTCATGCTCCTTCAGCGGCCACACTTTAAGGATATAAAGCATTTTAATGGGCCTTCAGCCTGCTAGGTCACGTCTGACTTCCATGCTGACTTTTATCCACAGCCAAGTGCCGTTACCCCAGAACAAGTTTCGACTGATCGCACATGGGGCGCCGCTGGAAGGACCGTTTATGGAAGGGAACATTAAAGTAAACAACAAGGAGACGAAGTCAAGGCAAACACATGCTAATCCAACCTAGATCTGACTGCTGCAGCTAAACGGTGGGCATTCAGCACAATACCAACATTATGGTCATGACAAGAGTCTGGACCACCACTTGGCTACAGTGATTTCCCCGAACTGCCAAGAAGAATTACTGTCAGCGCTGGTGCTAAATGTTGTCAGTCAAAAAAAAAAGGAAATGGTAAAAATACATATCCAAGTTCCTTATATTGCATCCTACATATGGATGTCCCAAATTCCAGCAGGATCTAATTTAAAGGGCAGGTGTAGACATAGAACTGATCAGAATATGGGGTGTGCTGCTCCCAGCTGGACCTTGCTCTCTTGTTTAGATGGTCCAGATGGTGTCTGAAAGCTAGCAGGCTCAAAACATTTTGGAAAGAAGAGACAAGTTTAAATATTCTACAGGGGACAGGATTATAAAGAGTCCATCTACCATGAGTAGACAACATTAGCCAGATAAGGATGTACTGAGGCTTGATAGGATTATGAACTGGTCACTTGTATCTCTACAATGGTTAAAGGAAGAGATAAGACAAGGTCATTCTGTCCCTAAAAGAAATTACGTTGTAAAGGTACACACCTGTAATGTCACACTTGTAATGTTCATAGAATAATCAGAATGCTGTCTGCATGGACTACAGAATGAAGTAAGTATTAGAGGGACATCTGTATGCATAAACAGTCCAAAATCAAGTTTAGAAAAGTAAAAACAAAACAATGGTGACAACCAAGGAACTGTACTACCTTAACAATTTCCTTATATTGTCTCCAATACTGTCCCTAAAATTGCTGTAATGCATAAACTCTCATGGTTTATTACTTTGCTATGGTTATTGGGTGCAGTTCACAGTGACTTTAACAGGCTATCTGAGGAATGCATAACCGAGTGAAGATGCATCTGTTTTTAACTAAGCAAGTGGAGTCATCCTTCATTGCCTGGATGTCAACAAGAAACAAACTGGAGGGGGAAGTGAATTATGACTACACCAAATAGGACTCTTTGCATTAACCCATGTTAAAGTAAGACAGAGTGTGTATGTGCATATACCCAGAGTGTTTATATATCTGAGCATACTTTGAAAACCTGTCAAAGAAAATTCTAAAAAGGCAAATCTTGCATATGTTTGCTGCATGATTTCTCATGCAACAGTCACACATACTTTTTATTTGAACAATGGTTATTCAAAAATTAGTCCAGATGTTTCTTTCAAATCTGTTAGACTAAAGTGTTTGTAGGAAATACATTCACTTCAATTTGTCTCAAATTGGGCAATTATTTTTGCAGTAGAGGCACACATATACACAAATTCATTCATTTTGATGGTGCATAATTAAGCGATTTTATTTTTAATAGATTGTCTCATTTTCTGGATTTCATACTCACTGTTTAAAATCTGATAAGGCAGGCTCTTAATTACTTTACTTCTAGATTCATAATTTTAGATATAGGCATTCACATTCAATATTCTCTATTTATAATAACTGAAATAAACAGATACAGAAGGACACAAGTAAGTATTGTTTATTATTAGTTTATATGATCCATTGTACTGAAGCTCTGCTGCAACAGATGTAGGTCAGAGGTCACCTCCACTGCATGTTTAAAATACAAACCCAAATGTTCTGTGTTAACGCCGGTGGCTCAAATTTATTACACAGTCCACAACTCAAAGTGAACTGCATAATACAAGCTTATATATTTGAAAGTTATTAGAAGTCAAATGATCAGAAAGGGAATCAAATGATTCATTTGTTTCATCATCCAAAATCAATCACAGTAAAGAAAATGTTATTTTAGGTCACAAACAAAAAACAAAAAAACACTAATGTACTACACATTAGTACATACTGTATATTTTACTATGAAACTACTGTACAATATATTTCTCTGATGTGGGACTCAGTTGGATCTCCCTTATATATCATACATATATAAATAACACACTAATCTGATTCTGTCAAATTAATTTCTTAATTTCACAACACAGATTATTATGTCATACAAAACAAATGGAAATAAAAATGTTTTTATAATAACACACACCATTGAACTCATATTTGTTCAATTGCATGTGCAAAATCCTCATATGTCTACAGTAGGATGCACATGTCCCATAGGTTAACTGGGCTGTGTACAGAGATTAGCGAGCTCCACAGATGACTCCATATCACACCAGCAAAAGCTGCTGAGTTGATTGGCTGGCGCACCTTCCTGTGGAAGGAAGTGATTGAAAAGAGAGGGGTGCAAGCATCCGTAGCCTCCGTGAGTCGCTCATCCGCTTTGACTAATACATACTGATATCATGACTGAAACGAAACTTCTTTCATTCCTCTATATTCAGCAGATAGTTATGTAGGTTAGGATCAATAAACAGTGAATATA
>JBBKCR010000018.1:7193010-7212863 GCA_037577295.1 Ladigesia roloffi
TATTATTATTATTACTATTATTATTATTATTATTATTATTATTATTATTATTATTATTATTATTATTATTATTATAAGAAAGCAATGCATAAACAGAGCATTTGCTAATAATAGTGAAAGGTCATCTCTTTTGGGGGACAATTTAAAGTACTCTGTATTTAGGCTTAATCTTATTTTCCTTCTTTCATTGCAGATCCATTGTGCTGGATTATCCAGCCAAATTAACCATAATTGCGTCACTGTCCAATTATACACAAGCCGCCCTGTACGAATTACTCATCCTTTCTCTCCCCGAGCCGGCACTCAAAACAAAGCTTCCATTGTCGAGGAGGAATAACATATAAAGTAAATGTGCAGTAAAATTATTGTAAATAGAAGCCCTGTCTGAAATTATATGAGGTGTTTCTGAAATGGAAAAAAGGGACACCGCAGTAGGTAGACGCTGCGGTTTGGATGCAGTCAGGAAATCTGAACTCGGTTCCCGTGTAGCTCAAAGTGACACTAGTATCTAACAGCATTCTCAGATGTCGGTAGCGGACACGGAACATTGACTCATGGCCATTACCCTGTCAAGCAGCGGCGGGCACACACTGCCACGCTTCACATGCAGGCCCAGAGCGGACGGGGCACTTCCAGAGCCAACCATGCCCAGCTTTCCAAACCCTTTGGAAGAAGGCTGCAAGGAAGAGAGGGACAGAAGCTCATAAAAGCAAAAATGGTTCCCATCCACAAGCCAGTGTCTCCAGAGGGGAAAAAAAAAACTTTTCCAAAATTGCCCATTAAGATCCAGAATGGGTTCTGAGAGAAGTTTTCCAGATAAAGAACAGAGAGAGGACATTTCATCAAGACCTGGTCTTGGAGTAGACTTTCAGAAGTAGGTCAGTTTCTCATTCTACACTGAAAATTAATTTACTTACTTGATGAGCCTGGAGCTACACATTTACCCACATCTGTAGAAATACTCTTTAAATAAAACAAAACTGATGGATTAAATAAAACAAAACTGATGGACAGAGAAAATTAGAGCCAGGCAGTTTAATTGGGTTGACAATATTCAGGTTATTCAGAAATGCAATCAGTTTAGCCCTGATACCACTAGCCTATTTTAAAATAAAACTCACATTGTATGACAGGGAAACTTTTGAAGGACTCTCTTGAAGGAAATTAAGACTTTTTGACCTCAGAATAAACCTAAACAGAATAAAAAGTGTTAATTAGGATAACACGTCCCAATCCTGCCAAACTATTGTTGTTGTTTCATTTTTTGATTGTGGTAAATGATATTGGCAGAAAATGTATCTGCAATCAGTCTTGACTCAGGCCGTCACACATGTGCACAGAGGTGCTGGTGGGAGAGGGTGAGACAGAGGCAGAGAGGTATTTGGCAGTAAAGTGGGGGAAAACACATTTTGTTCAACCAGACTATTTACAAGCATCTAAGGAGTATCCATTTCCTGTCATCTCCATCATACATCTCAGGGCCAAAGAGATCGCAGCCCAATTAGGGCCTGATATCTAATCAATACTCTGCTCATTCCTAGGGCTGGAAGTGAAGAAGTAGGCCCCTGAGAGTGGCAGCTCAAATAACTCCACTGGTAGCGCTATGTGTGGGTGGGAGAGAGAAATAGATAAACACGAGAGAGAGAGAGAGAGAGAGAGAGAGAGAGAGAGAGAGAGAGAGAGAGAGAGGAAGAGTGTATGTAGGAAGAGCAAATTCATTTTCAACCTGTAACACTGATCACTATATGGCCTGTACAAGCTACAATCCTCCATAAAAATACATTAAATCACAGACAACTGACAACTGAGATGAATAACACTGATTATGTCATAAGCACCTGTCAAGAGCTCAGTCAATACTCAAAGCAGGGAAGTTATGCTGGATATGCTGGAAGATTGAAAATTGGGCAAATGTAAGTGACACTGACAAGGGCCACACAGTGATGCTTGGTGACTAGGTCAGATCATCTCCATATCATTAGGTCTGACTGAGTGTTCATAGCATGGTTAGAACAAACCATAAGTGGTTGAAGGTAGGATAATCGGGGAATAGTTTAATGAGTACCAAAGGCTCTGTGATTTGCATAGAGAGCAAAGGATTGTGTGTCTGGTCCTAGCTATTGTTACACAGTTAATGCTAGGTATAATAGAAATATGTTAGAAGACCTGAAATGTGTAAGAACAAAGCATGTGTGAGTACCCCTGCTGACTCCTGTCCTCCACTAAAAGAGCCTGAACTGCAGTTTTCAGGTGAGTGTCCCACACTTACCTGGGGAAGCACCAGGATGGACTGTGTTAAGAAGTGAAACTGGCAGAGGTAGTGTGATGCTCTGGGCAGTGTTTTGCTGGAAATCTGGGATGCATTTGAATGTTTCTATGATGTGGTCATGCTCTGTATCCAAAGTATCTAAAGCTATTATTCAAGCAAGCATATTATTTGCATATTACTTGTGACAGGCAGGTCTGGTTGAGCAGAGGCTTACCAAGTACAAATACATGTGCCTTAGGATTAAGTGACTGGGTGTAAATATGGGCTTCGACACATACCACCTGTCTAAACTTGCTTGCAGGTCAAATAGACCCCTTCATGTCAGGCCTCCTTCAGCAGGATAATGCATCCTTACACACTGTGAAAAAAATGTGGTTTTCAAAAGATAGAGACAAAGAGTTTTGACTTGGTCTCCAAATTTTCCAAATTTCAATTGCATCATGAATTGGTCAAAATTGCTGGACAATCTAGCCTGAACCACAAAGGCCCCGTTACAAGCTTTCAAAATATAATACATTTTTATTTTAAAAAGTCTGTGTTGTGTTCAATTTGTATCATTGCAATAAGACTGACACTAGATACAACAATACATTAACACCAGCTTTTGAATTGACATAAAATACATAATTTTCTATTTATTTTTCAGTGAAACCTTGGAAATGGCTTGCTCCGAAAGGCTTTTTCTCAATGTCACCAAATTGTCACGTTTTTGTCCTATTAAATATCCACTGAAATGGCTATTCTTAATATGGCTTCAGACATTTACTTCATAAACACAATTTCAGATTGTAAACAGGGGTTTCATACATTAATGGGGGGTCAAAAACTCTAGCTACTTCCACCTCTATGAAATAGATGAGATGGCCTAGATTAGAGTCTATTAGCCATAAGAAAACCCTTTTGCAAAGTACATAAATGGAATCATGTTGCAGGAAACTGTACAACAGAATTTCTCTTATATATCAATAATTTGGGGGTGTGTTCGCTCATAAACAAGCATTAATTTTACAGCACAGCGTGTACAGTGATTTCACTTGGCTAAGTATATAGTGGCGTCATCAGCAGTTTAGCTCTCTGTTTTTACAGTGTCGAGTGAAATTCATGTAAAATGACAAGCAGCCTGCTACAAAGAGTGTCCCACGTAACCCGTACCAATGAGGTCACCTCCACAGTGCTATGCTTAACTTAATAAAACAACATCAGATCACTTCCTAACTCTTTTCTGACCTCGCTCTTCTACTCTATCACTACATGGTTCACTGATGCTGTCATACTGCTAAACACATAGGCATCAGGCCTCGGCAAAACAAAACGTCACACACCCAGCCCTGCCCTCTAACCTGGCAAAGCTGGTGAGCGCTTTCACACATGCACTCATGTTTTTACACAATACAGCCATGATGAGTTTCCACCAGACCACCCACCATGACAACCAAGAGAGGAATAGAGGCTCAGGTAGCAGAGTGCTGGAGTGGATGGTGAATGTCTTGGCATAACTCAAGAATTTGTGGTGAGTCTTTTGGTCGAGATTTACAGACAGAGACCAAGACTACTTCACGTATTTTGGCTCTGTTAAACCTGCTTCTAGCTCTTACAGCTCTATCGAACTACTATATAAACACAGGTATATATAATGGGACTGACTTGATCAAACCTCATTAATTTTTTAATGATTTAGTATCATAAATTTGTGATGTGTTGACTATAAATGCGTAATTTTATAGTCTTAACCCTAATATGCTCCCAAAACAACTTAATTTCATTTTAAACTTAATGCATTACCCTAAAGAAGATGCAAAGGTTAACCTGTACGCGTACTGTAGAGTTTACACTGAACCGCTGTCTCCGGCGGTGCTAGAATGTAAAATACAGATATTATCCCTGTATAGACTGTATTGTAATTCATGCGAGTTTTCTTTGATATGCACTGCCACTTTCTTTGTTATAAGAAGGGTAAATAAAGTAATAATTTAATTCCAATAATAATAATTAAATTTACTTTCCTGTAATGAAAATACAGGGCTTTAAGAAGAACAAACCAAAAAAAAAAAAGAACACTCAACGAAACTATGAAGTCAACAATGTTTCCCTGAATGTGGATAAAACAAAAGAGATGGTAGCTGACTTTTGTATGCACAAAACTCCCCACTGAGGATTGCCAGACCCTCATTGGAGATCATCCAGAGCACCAATTTCCTTGTGTTCACATCACAGAGAACCTCACATGGACCCTCAAGCCCATCTCCATCCCCAAGAAGGCCCAGCAGCAACTCTCCTTCCTGAGGAGAGTGAGGAGAGCGCAACTTCCACAGCCAATCCTCCCAGAGTGACCATAAAAGTGTTCTACAGAGTGACCATGAAAAGCATTCTCTGTAGCTGCATCACAGCATGGAATGGGAATTGTTACATTTTGGATCCCAAGACCCTACAGAGTGTTGTGCGGACAGCTGAGATCATCAGGGTCTCTCTCCCCTCTGTCATAGACATTTACATGACACACTGTATCCCCAAAGCCACTTACCCCTCACACACTCTTTTCCCTCCTCCCATCTGAAACCACCAAAACCATAATCATATGTATTACTCATAATCATATGTATTACTGTTTTATATTCTTTTAACATGTAACTTCTTTTCTGCATCTCTGCGCTAGAATACAGAAACTGACTGTTATATCATCTTGTCTCATGTAGTTGTATTGTTGCTCTTGTGTTCTGTTCTGTTCTCTTGTGATGCACAATGGTCCTCGAGGAATGTTGTTTCATTTTTTCTCAATGTAGCATGTGTAAATGGAAGAAATGATTATTCTATCTTACTTGATTTGACTTGAGAGAGCTTCTCGTGGGAAAATGGACTGCATCTGCCTGAGATGTGTCACACGGCAGCTTCATAGTAGTTTTATGTTCTAAAACATTATATAGCTATATTTTATATGGAAAATTAGCTGAAATTACATTAATAAAAAAATCTGCATGGGTTTCCAGGAACAATTATTAGTTTGGTTCTAAGAAAAACAAACACAAACAATTGAGGCCACAAATGTGCGACTTTGCTTGGGAACACTGTATAGGTCACATGGTCACATTTTACATTGAAAAACTATGCTTAGATTGAACTGTTGTTATTCTTTTAAAACTCCACCGGCATTTTAACATGCTGATGTTAACATTCAAGTAAAAATAAAAAGTTTTCTTGATTATTAAGCTGAGAATTGCAGTAGACCGAATGAGGCCTCTTTTTTCAAAATGTTGTGAAGAGACGTTGGAGAGATTTCACTCCAGGATACAAAATATCAATAATCTTTCTGGCTTATGCAGAAAACACAGCATTAAGTAATCATACGTTTAGTTATTTATGCAAGGGCTCTCCTATTCCTAACCTTGTTTTTGATAACAGAACTGCATTTTATGTCTAGTAGTGAAAAACTGTCAAGCTTTTTTTTTTTTTTTTAAGTAAAAAAGTGTATACCAAGCCTTTTTACAGTCTCCCCTTTTTTGGCTTCTCTCCTGTCTTACTTTCCATACCATATTCAAGGGATCAATAGTTTAAAGCATCATTCAAAGCAATCCCTTATCAAAGCATGCTAATGAAGAGCACAGTGGGGCCTGGCAACTGTTGGTCTACTGCTCTACTCAATCAAACAACGTGTGGAGGGAGGGTTAGCCACTGAGAGGGGGGATCAAAGAAGGAAGCTATCAAAGCACCTCGAAAGAGCAAAAGCCGAGGGCAGTGCAGAAGGCACAGGATTGTAAGGTTTATTCCTGATTAACTTGCCCAACATGTTAAAACAATGTATCTGACTCAAGGTAACTGAGTGTGGCTGACAGATTTAATTTCAGGGCAAAATATGTAACTGCAACGGCTACCAAATATTGTTTAAGAATGTTGAGTTTTGGCCTAAACTTGAATATACATGCTACTTTATTTAAGAATGTACTATTTTCATTCATAATATTCAACTAAATGGAAAATGAATTTGTTTAACATTATTTATTATAATAATTTTAATAACAAAAATTTTCCCCAGTACTGGAATAATACATACGGTCACTCAATCACACAATCACACACAGTGTGACTGAGTTCTGTGCCATATTTGCGGTAGTATCAAGCATGACTCTAAATTATTTTAACAATTCTGTGAAATTCAGAATAAATAATCATAAGAAAAGCTAGAATGAGATTTTACCCCAAATCAAAGTTTTAGACTATATAGTGCATTCTGTTGTATGGTGTTTATTTTAAGGTATAGTTGATGAAAAGGTCTTGTTATAAAAAACATGTCACTCAAATAACCCTACTGAGAAAAGAAGAAGGGTATGGGGCAGGCTAGGTTTATTCAAATGTGATCATTCTCACCATGTTCATATTTCTGGTGATGCATCCGTTTAAATATGTATGAACCATAATAACCATACACTGGTCGTCTTATCCGGACTAACGGAGTGGAATAATATAGTAAATGTCTGAAAACAGAGTCTGGCCATGTTTGAGTGCACAATGACCTGTGTGTGGTCCTCAGTGGGTGAAGCTTTCCACCCAGCCCATCAAAGTCTCCGGGAGACTGCGAGTGGGTTGCTCCGAGGGCAAACCCCACCGAGGCCTTTCTCCAAAAAATCAGGCTCGAACACCACAGTGTACCAACAGCCATACTCTCCAAACGAAACAAGACACTAGTGATGGAAGCCTCAGCCAAACTACACATCCGCCGAGCAGAGCTCACACCAGCCGGCCCATAAAGCTCTGTTTGCCTTTAATGCAAGGTTGGAACTGTTAACAGATGGAGAAAAGAATAAGTGCAGGCTTAACATCTTTGTTGGAACAGATCCATTACACAATAACGGTTAGGGACAAAAAAAAAAGGCAGTGAGAGCTTTACTGTATCTTATTGAAGTTGTCATTCCTTATTGCAATTTAAAATATTGTTAACAGTGTGCAGAGATGACCAACATTTTCTTTCCCTCAGGCTTTCCTTTCAAGAGCACAGCAGACACTTAAGCGAGTCTGCTCAAACCTTCATTAGGGTGAAAGTATTTTATTTAACTCGGCCCCTTAATGTCACCATCACTCATAAGGAGACCGCAGCGTCTCTGAGATTTTTGGAGGCGCACTGGGGCTTGGGTTTACCTAAGCAGCCCTGCAGCGTGGTGTTAAGCTCTTTAGTGGTCAGGGTTAATAGGCTTTGGGGGGGTGGTCTGTCTCTCGTTCATGGAGGACTGCGCTCGTGGAGGCTGAAAGGGGGCATTGTGCTGCTGAGGGGAGGGGAGAGCAGAGCGGGCAAAACTTCAGCTCCCCTCCACACAGCCTGCGGTTTGGGGGCCTGGTGCTCTGGTCTGGGCCAGGTCCCGCGCACTGTTACCATAGAGACAATACCTGGACTGCCTTGGAAAAGGAGAGAGAGAAAAAGAATGAAAGAAGGAGAGATAGAAAGAGAGAGAGAAAGAGAGAGAGAGAGAGAGAGAGAGAGTAAGAGAGAAAGTGAGTTGCAGACAGCCAAATGGACAGAAAGAAGGAAGAAGACCTTTTACTCTCAGCAGACCCCTCCGTCTCTCCATCACTTCACAGGCTGTTAATTTTGCACTTGGCTCTTCCACAGACAGAAAGAAAAAGTGGGCCTTTGTGGGTGACAGCCTTATGCATCGCTTCACAGGGCAATAAGAATAACAGACATTTCTCTTTTTTTTCTTAAACTGCCCATAAAAAGCCTTTCCAGGGAACTGTGGGTAATTAATTAAATTAGCACATAGTCAAGGTCGTACGACCTTCTTTTCCATCTTGTAAAGAACATGGCCATGAATTCTCAGTCCCACTCATTGTCTTTAAGACAGACGTCCTTCACACACAGGAGTGCATAAGAGACATGTCTCACACTTCATGCTAATAAGATGTTTGATCTTCAGAAGTTGAGCATTAATACTTTCATTTTGCAACATGGCCGAAATGTAATTACAGGTTTGCATATTTAATTAAGAGAATTTCAATTTAAATTCAGTTTAGAGTCTGTATTGACAGATTTCAGTCTTTTGACTAATTGGTTAGATCTCAAGAATGAACAAAAAATAATTGATCTTGCCACAGAAAAAGGCAACTAATCAATGTAATTTCATTGAAGTGTATGAATTTGATTTAATAGCATGTTAATAATTGATCTGTATAGTGTTAACAGAAAGAGGCAACAACTTGAGTTTGTAATTGTTTGTAATCAACGTTTAAATCTCCACACATAGCTGTTCTCTACACATGGCTTGAATTGGATGACACTACACTGCAATGTTCTGGGAAAAGTACATAATATCCTGCAAAGTGTAGCATTTTCACAGTGAAATCATTGTGCCACATGTTTGTCCATTTATTACACACTTTTAATGGAAGATAGAAAATCCAGTTGTCTCAACGTTCTCAGCTGGGAACCCAAGAACCTGTTAGATAAAATTTCACATCATAATGAGGAATATAACACTGGTTATTTCACTCTGTTGGTCAGAACCTGCCTGCTGTTGTCAGCAATGGGTCACATATATAATACATATTACAGTATATCAAAACAACTTGCTTGGGATGGAGTTTTCATCATAAAACATGTGTATCTGTGTTTAGGCCCATTTGAGTGGTGTTTAAGGGTGGTCTCCTCTGAGAGGGTCTTTGTTTAAGGATTCTGCTCCAGTTTGTCTTCCTGTGGTTGATGCGTCACTTGTGTGTATTATGATAAATTCAGCACAGGTGTCACCTCCTCTGAGGCAGGTGAGGATGGATGTGGTGGAGAGCAAGGTGATCCATCAGCCCTGTGGATCGGGATTTTTCGTATCTGTTCCCGATCACGGCAGGCTGAGGGGAGCGCCGCAACGGCAGCCTGAGAGGAGCGCCGCGCCGACCCCTATCCGCGCTACACCACTGGAAATCAATGCGAGCCACTCAAGGTCAATGCAGTGTTCGAAAACTACTTAGGCCCTGATGGATAGAGCTACGTCATAGAAATGTCAGGAGGAGAAGTGACAGCAGTTCACATTGAGCTGACAGATGCATGAGAGCCATAATCGTGATACATCGAATGACACTGGATGTGTAACTAGTGGCAGCAAAGTCAAAATCTTGCTTTCGCTCCAAAGAAATCCTAAAGCATGGGTGTCGAACTCCAATAATGGAGGGCCGTGGTAGAGCACATTGTGGTGATTTGCCAGCCCAAAATCACTTGGTTCACCTCACTAGATAATTGTCTGATTTAGTGAATGTGTTTAAGGAGAACTACATTCAAACTGTGCTGGACACCAACACTCCAGGACCAGAGTTGACATAAAGCTTCAATTTTGGGGTTTGAAAAATGTTTCTAAACAAAATTAGTTGTAGAACTTGCAATAATAGCTGAACATTGTTTTGATGGTTTATAATCATTTATTTAAAAACCAACGCGTAACGGGTACTCTGTTGAAGAGATTACTGCAGGAAATGATCCACAGTCCAATGTCAATATGAATAATAATCATAACAGCCATAATAGTAATAATGTAGAATGATATAATAACTGTTATCAGGATTCTAAATGTACCCACTTAAAACAATTTAAAAACCTTTTTAACATTGAAATATTTGCATTTGTTTGTTTATTTAAATGGAAAGGATGCCATAAATACATGTAAAAATTTTAAAGCACGCACATGCTAGAAATAAAAAAATGATAACCTGAACAGACAGAATGAGCTGTAGCTAAAATGACAATGACTTTAACGTCGCTAAGTTAATGCCAGTCTTGAGCACCCTTGAGTTCCAACACACCTTAACTCATTCGTATCCAATCCCCTCCTCCTCAAACACCCCTCAGCTCAAGGTGACCCTTCCATAGCTTCAATAAGCACTATCCCTCAGTCTGTCGAGAAAGACCATTAATCCCTTTTCATTTCCCCCGATTCTCTCTCTCCATCCTCATTTAGCTTTGTACACCTTCACATGTAAATGAAGGCCAAGCTGTAGCAGTCTCCTCCGCTTGCCTACCGGCCACGACTCATGCTCTGAAGAAGCTCTGATTGCTGTGGCTAGACTTCAGTAGTGCACACACTTGCATGGAGTTGCTATTTTTAATATCTCCATCAGTACGGCAATTAAGGTGGTGCTGGAAAAGATGCACAGCGGCAGGAAATGACCAAATCACAGTTTCAGTTTGGTCATGATTTCACAAAGAGTTTAGAAGCATGTGGACTGGGCCAACAAACTTGAGTGAAGGGCAGGTACAATCACATTTAGACACGGATCAGTCTACCCTTTTCCTTTCTTGATAATGATTCAGATATCTGAACTTAAGATATCGAGTGACCTTTAGTAAAGACTAATACTGTATTTAGGCACTTGTCTTTCATGGCAGCAAAGTATAGAAAGTAAACACACAGTAGAGGTTAATGTATCATAGAGCAGATAATCATCAGCCAATAAGGTTTGTAGGATTGCACAGAAAATGTCATATTATGTCATATGAAGGTTTATAGAGCTGGACTGTCACCATTGCATAATGAATAAAACTAAGGTTGTACTTCAGTGCATCACTGATTCCAAAAATTCCAAACTAATCTTCAACTACTCGTGAATAAATAATTTAACTTGCATGAAGTCCAAAAATTAATAATTTACAATCGATAAGCTCTTTTTTTAGGAAATGTTTGACCTGATTTTGTGTTTTACTGTAAATCTAAAAACAGCTATGTGACTGAGTAACTGAGCTTTTCTCCTCGAGTTGAACAGGCCTGATGATTCCCAGTAGATGGTGTGGAGGATGGCTGGGCGTTAGATAGTGATGCTTTAATTAAAGACGTATTAGTCCGTTTCCGAGCACATCTGCATGATAACTTAATCTAGTTAATCCTGCCAGGTGCATAATTAGTTCCTTTTGTTGACAAACCACCAGTCACTACAGAGGATTCAGCCACTGGGCATGATTTATGTATTTCATCATGAATATGCACATGGACCTTAGAGAAATTGGATGTCTCTGGACCATACGCTGAATGTGTTTTCCTTGAGTAGTGCATTACTGGGCTGGGATGGAGCCTCTGACATTCTAATATAGGCCTATATATCAGTAAATGGTCATTACCATGTGATATTCTCTTCAGTCACAGAGAAGCCATCACCCTCCCGGTCCATGCTTCCTTTTGGTCTGTGGTGCTGTTGGTATGTGTTTTTATGGCTGTGTGTTAGTGTGTCTGTGTGTATAAAGATGCCATGAATAAGGGCACTCATTTGGGTGAATTAGTGGCCTAGCCTCGGCCTTGGCAGCTGCTGGCGAGTGTGGCCACAAAGCCAGCGGAGCTCGCGTTTCTTTTTCCAACCTCCATTTCTTCTGCCGACTCGCTAGTGCGTCACACCGGCATCAAGTTACCAGCCAGGGGCTTAATTACAGCCACAATCATTGCACTGGCTGTTCCAGCAGGGTCAATGAGAATGCCTGCTGGCCTTATCTTCGCCTTAGTCTCGTCAGGCCCCTTTCAGCTCAGTGCCTGAACATTTTACATGCACTCTCCCCTCCTAGTATGATGAAATGAGGAAAATCCACCAAGGGATTCATTTTTAGGCACTGTGACCTCAGTATGAGTCCTCTGTTTCACAACACTTACCCAATGGAGGGTTCACCTACAGTGGCTTACAATTGTGACCCACCTTATGTGACCTACTGTATAGTGTAGGTTTACATGACCTATACAAGTAAATCCATAAAAACATTCACTCAGTTCACTTTCGTTTTGTCAATAATGTTGATGTAATTTAATTTACTTATACAGAAACTGATTGCATACATTTCAAGTTGTGGATTTCAAGCTGAAGAGACTTAAATGTTGGATTACTCAACATTTCTTAGGGACAATCGTTTTAAGATTTATTTGGGCATTTGATAATTTCCCATAAAAAAGGACACAATTTAGCCAAGCATTATTGCTTCACAGAATCTTCCACCATTGTTTACCAAATCTTGACATGTATAAACCACTCTCATACATTAGAATCACTCACATCCTGCCAGTGCTGTGGGATCTTCAGACATCACCACATAAAGCCCGCAAGGTACTTTCACTGTGGTCACCCGTTCTAGTAAATGTATACGTGTAGAAACAAAAAGAAAAACTGTCTCGACATCCTGTAGCGCAGATGTACGCTTTGGAGGTGAAAAGAAAAATGCCCCGCTGATGAGTGCATTAACTGCGTTCCCTTACTGATGAAAGCTGCAAAAGCCACTACTTACCAGTCTACAATCTCTATCTCAAAGAGACCACAGAGACCCATTTATTGGAAGTGTTAAAACACACATCGGCGCACATACGTTTGAGTGAATGTATACATCCTGGGGTATGGTAAGTGACTTTGAGCCTGGAAGTTCTGAGGTTATGAACTTTTTTTTATTTATTTTCACATGAATTTGTCTAGAAAGACCCTGTTGACAATCATAAGTGGTGGAGGTACAACATGTGAAGTAATGTGGTTAAGGTGATGAAAAGCATAAACTTGTGGATATGCGGTGTACAATTGAATGCATTTTACATATTTTGTTGTGTAAACTTGTAATGTATACACCTCTGTCATAATGTCTTGTTCAGAAAAAACTGTTAATAAGCTAAAAACTAAACATTTTTAGTAAGCTTTGAATAGCTATAAATCCAACAGTATACACTATTTATATTTGTTTAATTGTCATTAACAATAAATTCTTCTAAATGTATAGTATATGACTACATATATACAAGACACTATATACTATTTATAAGACTTTTTAGATACAATTGTCTGGAAAGATTATTTTAAATACATTTTACAGTAAACTACTGTATAGTTATTTTTACATCATGACTGTTATAGATATAGTAGAAAATTATGCATTTCAGAAGTACAGGTTCACTAGCTTTAAATCTGAGACATTAAAAGATCTAACGTACCCCTACACATACAGGCACACCCTCATCTAAACCTTCCACAGAATGGATTATTTGGGTCGCTCCACTGGTGGTCTATTTCTCATACTCATCCTCATCTGCGCAGTTATTCTTTTTATAAACAGTAAATAAATGAGTTTGCTTCCACAATGCTCTTCAGCTCCTCTCTCCCTCCCTCCTAACCCATTTAAACCCTCCTCGTTACTCTATTTACAGCAAGGAACACAAGCAAGAATTTCTATACCTCAGGAAATCATGAAATTAAGACATAAAATATCAGATCGGACACTCAAAATGAGAGAGTGTGACCACATACTGTTCATGTTCTCTCTCTTTTGTCCACTTGCCCCCTTTCACCATCTTCCAGCACACTGACTGGAGGAGGATTGGAGTAAATTAAGGCAGCGAAATGTGGCAAGTCTGGTCTGCCGTAGGGGAGACACAATGGCAGAGGAATTCAAGCCACATTGTGGTGAGGGGCTGGAACAAATGGTGGGGATTTCAGGTTGAGGAAAAAAGAGAATAGAGGAAAAAGCAACTAAGGGTCAAAATGACTGACTGAATGAATTCAGTAAGGATTTTGTTTTAACATATTCAACTATGAGCCTACAGGAGGGCCTACAATTTATTATGTACATTTTAGATATATGATATTACAGAATTATACATAGTGGTGGGAAGACCTATATTGCACAAACAACTGAGAAGCCAATGATCATTTAAAACATTTTTCTAGCTCATGCCCCTATGACTCTTTTGAGGGGTTTTCACACACATATATCTAAGACCCAGATCACGGGGTGAATTATAAATGATAAGTACTAGTTTGAATTAAAGCTAATATTTAATTGAAACCCAGTGTAAGGATCTGTTCATGGTTTTTTTTGTTTCTTTGTTTTTGCCTAGAACTCTAGCAGCAGCATGTTGAATAAAGTGTGGCTGCTAAGTTGTTGTAAAAAAATAATTTTCCCAAAATTATGTGTTGACATAAAATCTCTAAACCTTTGTTCATTTGGTGCCAGGCTGATCATTTAGTAATGGCCTTAATGTCACTCAAACTAAAATCCCCATGCCTGATTATGCAAAGAATTTTGGTATGGGTTTCAGTCTTTATTGCTCTACATTCCAGATAAGCACTAAATTTCAATCCTCCTTCTTTGTTATTTAACACTGTCTCTGACTTGTCTTTGTTTAACTGAATACATTTTGTAACATCCAGCCATTTATATTTCAAGGCATAGGTACTATAGATTCTATAGGACTGAAATTATTTGGTGAAAGAGCCAGAAAGGTCTTAGTGGCATCTGAACAACCACGAAAAGCCACTTCGTATTCTTGGAGATTTTGGCCTAGAGAAACCATTCTAAACAAAAGGGGTCCAAAGATGGAACATTGAGGGAGTCCGTGTATCATGGCAGTTTTTTTCCTGATTCATATATACCAATGGAGATGGAATAACCTCTGCCTTCTGAATACTTCCTGAACCATCTGATGACTGTTCTTGAGAGTCTGACCCAGTTTGAATGAATGGGAGGTTTGAAATAAGTCTATAGTATTTAACCATGGAGCATCCAAGTTTCTTTGTTGGTAAGGGTTTAATAGCAGCAGCATTTAGTGGTGCCTGAGAGAAGAGAGATGCTAAAAGTTTGCAGAACCCCAAATGCAAACACTTTGCAAGCAGAGTGTCGAGACAGAAAGTAGATGGGTATAGATGCAGTACTATTTCTTCACAAATTGTGCCATTGAATTTACCAGTAAATTCAGACACAAAGGGGTCTTTTTGTAATTGTAGATATGGACGTGGTTGGGTCACCGCTTGCCAGGATGGAGCTAATGTTTTCTCATATTTAAAATTTTAAGATGGAAATGAGCACACGTGTGCTGCACAGGTAGAGACTCTGCCTCTATTTGGCAATGATCAACAGACTGATAACTGATGAACAAGAGAAAAAGAGCTTTACAGGGTTTTTCAAAATGAATTCATTTCACCAAGTGGTGCCTGATCGCTTTGGAATATGTCTTTTAAACAAAGCATCTATATCCACAGCTGAGACTGCTGGACCTAAACACCTCCTTTTGCAACTGGCTCTTGCACTTCCTGGCTAGGAGGCCTCAGTCAGTTCGGATTAGGAGCCATATCTCCAGGACAGTGCTTCTTCTTTGCATTCGATATAGTCCTGTCCTGGCCTCACTTATGCAAAACCCAAGATACACTTCAACTTACAAATATACAAAATTATCTGAGAACTGATCACACACTTTTCTTTCTATTCCTTCAAGTAAATGGAATAAGACCCAGCTTGAGAGCAGTCATGAGCAGCATCACTATCATAGCAGCAACCTGCCTGGTAAGAAGGGTTGCTTTTCAGTGCACAGTTGCTATCTCTGTCAGCATGACCATGCAGGAGGTGTAGAGAGGATGGGGTGTCACATGAAAGTGTCACCTCAACTTTGCTGGCAAGTAATGCTGAAGCCCAACCTTGGGCAGTGTGTCTTCTGGTTGTCTGAGTTCGATCTGTTCTGAGGGTGGTATGTTGCTGCACATTGCAGGTTCTGTTCCTGTTGCTCTGGTGGCAACGGTTCTGCTTAAGAGGCGTTTCCAGATTCCTCTGGTTTTATTTCCACAAAATCTAGATTTCCACAAAATCTAGAGCCTATCCCAATTGCGACAGGCAAAGGCAGGGTACACCCTGGACAGTCGCTAGCCCGTCACAGGGCAACACACTCACACCTAGGGGCATTATAGTGTGCTCAATCAACCCCAATCACACATGTTTTTTTGTGTTGGGAGGAAACCGGAGCTCCCGGAGGAAACCCATGCAGCCACGGGGAGAACATTCAAACTGCACACAGAAAGGACCTTCTTGCTGTGAGGTAACTGCGCTAACCCCTGCTCCACTCTTCCACCCCTTTAGAATTTCAGTTAAATCAAATTGAACTAAAACACAAACTCTGCATTTTTAGTAAAAGTTGTAAGTGTTGAGTTCATTATTAGAGCTCTGCCAATGCAAAACTTATTTTTTGCCCCAGAATCAAAAACTCCTTCTCTTAAGCTTACTCCTTTTGGGCAGCTAACTTGTCCTCAAGTTTCCACCTCTTAGGCCAGCATGTGCAAGTGTTATTTCAGACTTCAAGTACTTTACAGGCTACTTTTTAGTACACAAATTATCATCCTGGCAAGAGTCGGTTTGGATGGTGCTCTGTGAATTTGTAGCCATGTTTGAGTAAAAAGAAAAATAAATAAATAAAAATTAGCAGTGCGCTCAGACACTAGTCGTTAAGAGGCCAGAGCATTGCTTTTCCAATGACCACAGCCCAAAAGAAGTACCAGCCAGGCCGGTATCCTCCTCCACATGCTGGCTTGGCTTTTCAGAGGAAAAAAAAAGAAGCAAAAGTCTCTTATGAGCAGTCAACATGGCGAAGGAGACTAGCAATTAATGGCAGACGGAGCACGAGCACGCAGCTGTGTTAAAATCCACTCCAGGTTTTCCATCTCGACCTGCGCCTCTGTCGTGCCCCCCTTACCCCGCCCTGGAAGGACTGGTTGGCATCAGAAGTGGGAAGGCCGTAAAACCAGCAACCAAAATGACTTTTGTGCAGTTAAAATACATTTAATGAATGAGTAGAAAATTGAATTACAATACCGGTTAATTTTTTCCATCTATAATGGCTCCTAAAGAGAGGGAGCGCTCGTTGGCTCCTAATACGCTGTAATATATTTTCATTTACAGTCGCATGATGAAATAAACGCTCTTTTATACCAATTGTACTTTGGCAAGGGAAAAAAGGCATTCACAGCAAAAGCTACAAGCCGTCCCACTGTGTGTCGTACATTGTCAGGAAAACGGCTCCTGATTGAGCTCAACTTTCTTTCACCGCAGATATTAGTTTAAGTTAGGCAGTAAATCACAGTCCATTTGACCACTCGGAAAGTGCTCCCTCATGGCTAATGTTTCATTTTTTTTATGCACTGTATCACATTCTGAGCTAGCCAGTGGATGGTATCTCTTTAGCATGCTGTTTAACCACTGCTAGAAAACGGGCCTACTCAATCTGGGCTATTTGTGTTTATACTCAAACACATATAATCTGCCCATCTTGCCACAGTGTTGGAACAGAGATCCTCCACAAATGAAATCTTTTTCATTTAGAGCATGATATCCATCCCTGCTAGTCTCTTATCAGCAGTATAATGCATGAGACTGAGGGCCAGATATGTGTACGAAAAATTCTTTCACCTGAGAAATGTGTATTAGTTGCATTGAAATGGTGAGAGGCTGATTAGTTATTAAAGTTCGTTTTTTTCATCCTGTAGATAGGTAATTGCTTTCTGGCTGTTCATGTATATACATTTGGCCTTTAGGTTGAAACCGTCAAAATGATCAACACATCTTCCAGGCCTATTCAAATCACTACAGCTACAGATTGGTGAAATTGGGATGAAAATTGGGCTCAAAAATCTAGCATCAGCCAATGGGAATGGGCTCCGCCCACTAGTAGCATTTGAATATATATATTTTATTATAAAAGCCCAAAATTACAATCATGATTAAGCTACAGTAGACTGACCAGCTCTGCGTGCCTCCTCAGTTCCCGAATATTCTTTTGTCCTCTGATGGACAGTCATGACCTTACACAGGAAGAATCTCAGGAGGCTCTTTTAAAACCTTAACAGAGGCCTGTTAAACATTAACTGCTAAAGGTTGGGTCCAAAAAAGGCGGTGCAGTGCCAGGTGTCAGTTGATAAAAGAGAGAGAAACTGGGATGAGGAGGAGGAAGGCCCCTCGTTTGTAGCCACACAGAGCAAAGAGATCATTACACAAGACCGCTAGCCTGTTTAAAATCATCCTTTCAAAGGGGGTATGAACTGGACTCAAACTGCCACCCCGTTTACAGAGACACACACCTGACACGCACAGCCCTTACTTCAGCACAGTGCATTAGTTCTGCTGATGTACAGGGGGCCGTGAGTCCTTGGGGCTTTGTTTTAAGCGTCACATGGACACCTGACAGGCCACCACAGCACATTCACAGGCTTTTAGCCCAAAGGCACACCTACAGGACACAAAACACACTCCCTGACATTTACACACATGAACACACCTCTCTCACTATTAACCTAATTCTCCGAAATGTGCAAAGAAGCGCATATTGCACCAATGATTAAATTAAAAGCAACAGAGGACTATCTGTGAATTAGACACGTGTCCAATAGTCGCTTATTATGCTTGTGTCAGCCCGAGTCTCTGGAAAAGTCTGCACAAATGATCAAGTTTGAACAAATGTGGACATGAGAATCACAATATTTTTTTTTTCCTAGAGAAGCGAAATTCCCTGTTGATAAAGCCGCTAAAGTGGTGAAAAAAAAAGTGGTCGGGTGCTTTGAAAATAAATCTATACAAACTTAGTGGGGAGTAAAACACTCACGTTCTTCTTTTAAAATTCCAAGTAGCACCTCTTTATCTGTAGCCTTAAAACACAGTGGTTAGCCCTCCGAGTGAAAGACCCTCATCAGCACTTTCACACTCTTTCAATTTAATATTGATGATTCTCACAGGATCAAATAAGTTAAGTAGAGATATGTTAATTCTTTTTTTTGCTTGCTGAACAAATTCATGGACTCCGGGGTGTCAACATGTGCTCCATCCCAAATGCAGATCATCTCTCATCTTAACGCTGCCGCTCCTCTGCGTGGCGCTGCCAAGGTCAAACATAATCGCGGCTTGTTTGTTTAGGAATTTTCCAAATTTTGCCCCAAATGAATTGCTTTAGCCTGGACCAAGACATCAGTACAAATGAACAACAAATGGATCCGAAGGAACATTTGACTTTATTGAAAAATAAACAAAAAAGCACACAAAAGTTCAGGCAATAAACACTTCCAGATGAGTGTTTCATGCACTCGGGGAACAAGGGAAAAAAAGAGATGCAGTGGTGTAGAACACTACATTAGTAAAACTGCACAAAAACATTGAGCAATTACTAGCAAGGAGCTTGCTCTTGGGTTAATGCGTAATTGTCGTTTATCATTGAAAGGATGGACAACCTGAGAACACTGCAATAGTATCACGCCTGTCACATGACATTGATTGAGCAATGTGAAACACTCCATGTCCGTTTTTTAAATAGATTTGATCTCAAGCATTTTAAATTATTGACATTTCCTTTAAAAGAGATGCATGAGGCACTAAACTATCCATCATCAGATTACATATTTAATGTTGAACAGTGTTGGCACTGCATTTTTACCATGTAACCATTCCATAATTCATTAAACATTAATTATTTTTTTTCCCATGTAGGTCTACTTCCCTCAGTTTAGTAATTCTGTTTACCATACGATGTGCTGACTGGGAAATACATTTTGATATGAATAATGTTTTTATGCTTTGGCATCTACATTTTTACCAAATTGTATGAATAAACCAAAACACGTGACCTGAACTAATACTGCATGACCCTAACCACCATGATGCACCCTAGAGAGCAAAATTATCACTTGACTGCCGTAAAACCTTATTTTTGTCACAGACGCTGAGAAGGTTAGCTGCTATGAAATCAAAGCCCTTAATTTTACCACTTAATTTAACCTTAATTTTGACCTTAATTTCCAGTAAAGTAAGGAAAATTAAGTGTAAAAGTGCACAGATTAAGGCTGATTAAGGGGTAAAACTACT
>JBBKCR010000018.1:7229043-7240510 GCA_037577295.1 Ladigesia roloffi
TATATATATTTCGTCATTTAATATACCAAGTGTCCATCACTTATTTAGTTTTTTTTTTCCAAACATCAATCTTTGTTTTCATTCATTTATGGCTGCTCCTTGAATTATGACACTTTTTATGCAGCTATATTATAGTTACAGACATGTAACTATGTTCATTTCATATCTAAAATTAAGCAAGAATCAGAATTTCTGTTCAGTATTGTTTTGAAATCACTTTAATTCATCATTTAATTTCAAAATGTATCATTATATTTTCAGCTTTTAACAAACAGCAGTAATTATGTACATTCCAATACGGCTACGCCATGAATGGGAATATATTTGGTGAAACAATACCTTGGTTGAACACTCAAAGTGATTGTGACTAAAATAATGAATATTATTAGAACCATTTTAATATCAACAACAACAAAAATAATAATTTCTAATACTAATCTGACTAAACCAGTAACTACAGTGAGCCATGGAGAACTGGATTATTAACTTTCAAACTGTGAAGAATATATAGAGAATAGAGAACATAGAGAATGCGCCTAGACAGTTGTCTCAGGGCTTAGATGAATCACGAATGACCACAGTCACCTAGCTTTAGTCTCTCTCTCTCGTCAAGGTCAAGTTATGTTAATCTCTGTATATCTATAAGATAATACACAATTATCTTCAATAATAACTATTTAATAATTCTGTAATATTATAACTGAAAATTAATACTTGCATGTAGTTTTGCAGATGTAGCTCTTTAAACTTCTAAAATGTGTGTCAATAGTCAATGGTCAACAGTGGTTCGCATTAAATATTTTCCTGACTGGAAACACTTGCAAATACTACAGTTGCTCAGAATTTCCATTGGGAATAAATATGGGTAACTTACAATACTACCTAATTAAAAAAACCTTTACAACTTTACAACATGAAATGGATTGATTTGAAAAGTTATCAGAGAGAAAACCATATCCATGTCTTGAAATACATTAGAAATGAATGCGGTTCACTTTTAGCCTATGTTTGGAAAATAATGGAAAAATTACAAATCTATGTTTATACATAATATACAAAAGTAAAAAATAGTTTTTATGCTTAAAACATTTTTAGAAGCTTTAAGGGAGAAAACCATATCCATGCTTGGAATTACATTAGAAATGTATGCAGGTCACTTGGGACCCATGTCTGCAAATTAATGGTGAATTTCCAAGTATATGTTTATTTATAAGATACAAAAGAAAAATAATTAAAAAAAATGTTTTTTTATGCTTTAAACCCTACCTCATTTTTGAACAAATTTTAGGGTTAAATCTTATAGGGTCAAATGTATTGTTATTAAAAACTGTAAGAGAGAAAACCTTTGGACCCATGTTGTGCATTAGAGGGGGTTCCAATAGCTTGTGCATTAAAGGGTTAAGACAATATACTCTATAGGGACAAAAGTATTGGAATGCCTGACCATTGCACCCATATGGATTTTGATGCCTAAAATACATAGACTTTAATATGGAGGCTGATATTTGACGAAAAGGCCTGCCTTGCCATCCCCACTCAAGTTCATCCCAAAGGTGCTGGATGGGGTTGAGGTTACAGCTCTGTGCGGGCCAGTCATGTTCTTCCACACCAAACTCATCCAATGGACTAATGCTTGAATAGAAAATGTTCTTCCCCAAACAGTGTCCAAAAAGTTGATATCATGGCATTGTTCATAATGTCTTGGGTCTGCTGAGGCATTAAGATTGCCCTTCCCTGGAAGTGTCTCAATACTTTTGTTCTTTATAGTGTGTGTATATCACAGGGAGATCATTCATTATAACGTTCATACATTCATCACCTGGCTTGCTTATTGTAAGCTGGGTGGTGCAGCATTTTTCTCAGTACCTCACAGGACAAAAGGCAAGGGCTGGTTGCCAATCCATCACAGGGAATTACAGACATACTGTACAGTTTTATCTTTTATTCAGCCTTTTTGCTGGCATTTCCTGGTTAATATTGTAAAGTTCCTCCTCATGCTACCAAAACTATTTGAGCCAGTGAGGTATGGACTTCAAAAGGCCGCTGAAGATGGGCTGTGGTTTACCGCCCATTCTTCCTTGGTTCACTTTTGGTTAGTACTACACACTGCATACCGAGGACTCCCCACATGATCTGTTATTTTAGAGATGCTTTGATGTTGTCACCTAGCCATCACAATTTGCTGGTTGTCAAATTCGCTTAGATCCTTAAGCTCAGATATTTTTTCTGCTTCTACCACATCAGCTTCCACAACTCCCTGTTTACTCTCTGAGTAATACAGCCCGCCCCCAACAGGTGAGAAAATCTATGTTTGATGTAAAGTAATTATCATCTGTCAGTGGTTTTATATTTACTCTGATCAGTGGTGTACCTATAGAAAAATATATATATATAGTGGCGGGCATATAAATGCTGAGGTGTTAACATGTCATTTGATTAAGAGTACCTGAATTTAGCATACAAGTGCAAATGTTAAAATGTTTAAGGACAAGTTGATAACTATTCTAATTAGACACACCATGCATGGTTATTTATGATGCTTTCTCTCGCCACGATAAGATGTTTAGCAGAGTAGTCCTAGATTCCATTCCAGCCCTGGATGTTAGAGTATAATCAGTAACCATCTATCACCGCATGTCATGTAAACTCACTGCAAATATCACTAAGTCAAATAGGCCCCAACCATATGAATAACAGAATCATAAAATCAAATGACAAACAGAATTATCTCATGTATGGATAATTGCAACCATATGAAAAGATCACAAGCAGATCTGTGTTTTAACAGATAAATTAAAGCGATGAGCACCATCATGTTAGAACTTAAAACGTTACCAGTCACAAACTGGTACAAAGCCACATTTTAATACCGTTCCATGTGATTTTAATGATACTGTCCCATGTGGTTTTAGAGCTGCATTTCTTTAGTATTACCATAAATCCTGTTATTTAGTTATTTAATACCACAGTGCTCCCCGGAGTCTCAGTCTGTCTATAATGGTGGTGTCTTTTTCTTAAAATCTATACTAAGTGAATTTTGATTTCTCATATAAATGCAAAATATATGCCATGACATCAAGTAGCATATAAAAAAAATCAACCTCCAGTTTCAAGCTTTTCAAGTAGATCAAGGCCTTTTGAGGTTTTGCCTCATATGCTATTTGTTATGATCAGGTATGAGATTGAAAGGTATCAGACATAAGTCTACTTTGACAAAATTCACAGTATCAGACTCCAAAGAAAATGTCAGGTTTGCACATAGGCATCTGCTCAAACACACTCATAACCTGGTGGCATGTAGGATGATTCACTGGTGGGATTTAACTGGGCTTACACTAAATAGAACCGTATGAACCTCCCACAGAAAAAAAAGACATGAATCAACATTTTTAGCTATTAAAGCCAGCAGAGCTCAAAATGAAATAAATACCCAAACTAAATGTTACACCACTTGTTTTTTTATTTGTCAATCAAAAACCATCCAGACGCTGTGTCTCCAAATATAGTATTTATGAAAAAAGGCAAACAAGTATGTAAAAGCTCTGTGAAAGATTCATAGACGTTTAAAACTGGCCAATTTTCTAATAAAAAACCAAAATGAAATGCTAAGAAAAGCACACTTCAGCAAATGCTTCAGTTCAGAATTACTATGGGCAAGAAAAGTGAAGGCTCAGGTGGTTCAATGATCAAGCTAAAAACATGCCTCACTTTTTTGCAGGTACTGCAAGTGGGCTTTTTATGTTGTACACATTTTTTTTTTTAGATTAACATGATAGACTTCAAATTATTCCACTACTTCTCAACGTAAACTTCTTTAAATTCTAAATTTCCAGTTTGTTTTAACTTCAAATTCAATCACACAATAGCTAACCTCAACATAGGGCTCCAAAATGCTCTTAATACACTTACACGCGACAATAAAGGGATAAAAGTGTAAAAGCAGTCTTGTATGCAAAGGTCATTGGCCCCTGATTTACTGATGAGAGAAATACCTTAACATGTGACTTTATAGTGCAGTCAAATGTCATTTTACAACAAAAGACCTCATTGGCAATTGGCAGGCCATAACTAGGATTACCCCGTGGAAGTAAATTATTATTATAAAATCAAAATTTTAGAACCCAGATAGAATAACACTATCCAGAGATTAAAAATAATTGCAATACAGTTAAAATTTGCCAGTTACTACACACTGGCATTGCTGGGACTCTCACAAATACACCTCTTACACATACACAGATATGATCGGCAGGGTGGCAGACCCTCTCCTGCTAATCCTTCAATGACTACCTTTGCAGCAACAGTTCATTCATAAAGCATATGAAGTTCTGCTATCAGGTTACTTCCTCCTTATCAATGCATTGAGGACGTTCCATCCGTGCTAACCAGCTAACATTGTTAATTATTCTTAAACGTGCCTAAGACTATGCACTGAAATATGACAGTAACACCGGTGCTATTACGGTAATGAGGGTGTCAAGGTTCAAAGCACTTTCACATGTGATTTTCACCCTGTTGCATGCTAGACCACATGAGCTAAGATGAACCGTTAGAATAACTATTCACATTCATATATGAAACATATATGTGTGTTTGCATGTGTGTGTGTTTACAAAAATACATACACATACATACTATATACCTAATGGTTGATTTTGTGTGTTTTCTATTTTTGTGTGTTTTTAAATCACATAAATAGAGATTAATAATTGTCAATGTGTTGGATCTAAATTAGATTCCAGTGTGTTTAAATATAGCTATTTATAGGCAATAACTGTATTGGGGAACAGACTTTCTGAACATATTTTCACTACTTTTTCATCAGGGCTGTTTGTTGTTGACCAAACTGTGACAATACTGCCAAGCACTTCATGTACTTCTGTTTTTAGTATCAAATATCTGTTTCAAAGTAATCAGTCACATTAGCATCAGCGAACCTAGGCAGTGTTTTGAAGGAAAACAAGTACACATGCTGCTGTGTCTCAGACGACCACACCTACAGATTTCCAAACAGGAGCTGGAGAAGCTCGTGACTGCTTGATATGACTCTGTGACAACTACTTATAAAATATAATTTTTGCAAGTTACTGAACATGAAGCTAATTTTATATAAAAAACATGTCAATAAAGATGAAGATTCATATATTTGTGTGTAAGAAAAAGTCTAAATCTACTGTTAACACAAAACAGTTCCCAATATTGCACAGCCCTTGAGGGTGATGGACAAACTGGGACTGAATGCAACTGACTGCCCTGTATCAGAGTTCATTACCAGCAATTGCTTAAAGTACCAGTGCGTGCCCAGGAGGAACAGATTTACATCCTCCAGTGCAGGAGGAACTCAGTTCAAATCGTTTTCTGATTTATGAAGTGTGAGTCAATTTATAACGCACATTATGTAATAGCAATGAAAAGGTAACTACTATGACACAATGCTCATTTGACACTTGTGAATAATTCATTTGAAAATAAAGAAGAATTTGGCATGAAGTGACTGAGACATGCCATCGTGTGCTGAGAAGTGTAATGTAGGTCAGAGACGAATAAGAAAAAAAATATCCGCACACATGACTATTGCATCTTTTGCAGGGCTAATGTGCTTTAATAGCTCTCAGTAGCCAAAATGACTTTGAAATGTCTCCAGCAAGATGCATTCAGGTCCAAAGTTGAGATTGGTATTGTTTTATCAGGGCAATCGGATAGACAAGGAGATAGGTGTTTTACAGCGTTCTGGGGACTGGTAGTAGTTGCCCTTGCTTTTATGGCTTAACAGCGTGTTATTTCTTCAATTAGATGCTGCTATCTATGATGCTGTAAAGCACAGAGAGTGAAATAAAGTTTTAGAACATTGAGAAATATTTAACTGGGGGAGGTTATAGAGTATGGAAGCCTACGTGACATTTATTAGACATTTTTCTATCATTTCTATTAGAAAAAAATATGAGAAACACTCATACCCTTCACAAGGAGATTCACAGGAGATGGCTGGTACTGTATTTACACTGTATTTTTATCACAGAGACAGAACAGATGGTGCTAAAACTGGGAAACCTCATGTTTGGACGATATATCATATGTGTTTGGAGACAGAACATCTTCAGATGGATGTAGACTCCTTTTGTCTTTCTGATACTGATACTGAAACCCAGATTGTGTGCTGATAGATACTGTGCTGAATGTGAAAACTAATCCTGAAAATTAGATGAGCATAAAAACCTTTTCACCGCTGACACAAAAGTTCTCATTTCTACTAGCTAGCTATTTATTATTCTTATATTAATCTCAGGATACATCTTACTGGGGTCTATTCATTTCATGCAGCTCTACAAGAATTTCTGTGACATTTGAAGCTAGATTTGTGACAGATGATTCATTAAGCTTTTTCCCCCTCCATTGTCCAGTCAAAGGCCTTCTGTTGATATTTGCCTAATGCCTGATCACATATTAGGCCTGGTGCCATTTCAACCCAACTGCAAACTAAAAAGTAGCAAAACGGAAACATTTCAGTTATATTTATTCCTGTTTCATCTCTAAAGTGTACTTTTGTTTAATCTTGTCCATTTTATGTCCGCGAGTCATCCAAAGGCAGCACAATTCATACACGTAATGTTTATTTTCTGTAGTTTCAGTTTGTTGGTTAAATAAAGCGGTTTGTTAATTATTTCAGTGTCCATGAGTGGTGTGTCTAAATTACCTCCAGAGGTTTCTTCCTTCCATTTAGGGAGTTTTTCCTCGTTTTTGTCACCTTTGGCTCACTAGTGTCTCAGACCTGGATTCTGTAAAGCTGCTTTGTGACAGCTTTGGTTGTAAAAAGTGCTATATATAATAAAATTGAGTTGAATTTAATTGAAATAATGGGAAAAGAGTGAACTGGGTATACAATTCAAAGTAGCAATGCAACAGACATGTGATCATCCACAGTCAAAAGGGACGTAATGCACTGCGGGGGGTGGGGGGTGGGGGGACGCAACCCCACAGTGACCCTGTACATGACAAGATAAAATTCACATATGACATCATGCCAAGGTTCAAGACTACCAACAGAAGTTCGAAGTGTGACTTCTGCAGGCAGTCACTACACCACCCACACCACCACGGTAGACACTTCCAGCATTTTACATTTTTCATAATAGAAAGATCCACTAGATATCTCTGTGTACACATCACGCACTATACATTTATAATCTTCACATATTCCACCATTTACTCTAAGCACTCCAAGTTACAAATCTGATTTAAAGTAAACTCATACAAGCAAATATTACGTTACTTGAACCAGTGTTATATAATGCAGGTTAACAGTGAATGAGGAAAACAAATATGTTTTTTGACCTGGGGTTTCCTCGTACTCAAAAATAAAAGAGACATTACATAATGTTTTTTTTTCTTTTTTATCTCCCTCATATCAGAAGTCTGATTGGGGGGCGGAGTGGAAGAAGCCTATAAAGCAATAAAGATCATTTCAGAGTTAACTCTTCTTGAACCAGTGCAGAATGTCAGACGAGATCAGTAAATCACATTGACTATTTAAAATAATACTAATTATATATTTCTGTTTTTTTTTTTATGTACTGGATCTATTTACTGTGTAATCAACTGTGCACATGCCTTCTTGTTCCTTGTGTGTTTGTATGATATGGTGCCATGCCTTCTGGCTGAATGCACAGGAGTGAGAAATTCATTTCTACATGCATTATCTGAGCTTATTATCCTTAACCAGGTCCGCGAGGGGGTGCTGGAGCCTTTCCAGAATTTAGAGGGTGAAAGGCGGAGCCAAATTCTCCACAGGTCTCCAAGCCATCACAGCAAATTAAGAATTAAAATAAGAATTTTAATGAAATATTCTTCAAATTAGTGCTTGGAAATATCACATTTAAACTGGTACTGTTGTGATGTGATGATATTCATTTTGACTTAAATTCAGTTTATCCAGACAAAAAACACGACATAATGAATCAAGTAATTCCATGATGTTTCACCTCCCCTGTTAGAGTTATTTATTTATTTAGTCTACTAAGCTGTTGTCAAAGACTTGAAATTAGCTGCAATGCATGTTATTTGCTGATGCATTGCATGTTATTTGCTGGTTCAAACAGATTTGAAGAGATAAACACATGAAAAACATTGAAATAAATACTGAGTTTCTCTTCTATACACTCTTTCAGTCTGTTTAGGATTGTGTGTGAGTTTGTGTAATTTTTAAAATCCTCTTGGATTTAAACTTGAGTGCTATTGAGAAATATGGATTCAATACTAATATAATAAAATGCTTTCGATACATTTGCGAACTACTGTGTCACTGATTTTTATTTGTTTCCCCCTCCACCAAACTGAAATTATATAAAATGTGTAAAGAAATTCTGTGCCTTGAGAAATCATATACAATTCCCAACATAGCCTGGAATCCCCCATTATTGGAAAAGCCTTCACTGTGTTCCACCACTGCCTTGGCAAAATGAATGGGCTGATAAGTGTGTTTGATTAGTGAGTAATCAGCCTGTGGAGATAAGCAAGTTATTTTTTCCACACGTACACTAAAGAGACTGCAGGGAAATTTACACTGTTTTTAAAAAGGTTCTTTACACTTGCATATCTTATTTACTAAAAATAGATTTCTAATAGAACACTTCGTTAAAGGTCAGTCGTTCTTTCAAGAAGTCCATTTTTGGTAAATAAGAAAACCTTTTGATAATAAGAACCTTTGTAAAAGCAGTATACATTTTCCTGCAGTTTTTTCAGAAAGCAAAACTGTATTAAAAAAAAAACAGCTCATCAGCAAGTGGCTGTATTTCTTTACTATCACTTTTGACTGAAGCATCTTTCTCCTTTTATTGCTTTTCTTTTCTACCACTCCTCCCGATGTCAAACTCTCCAACCTCAGACAACAGGGAAGCACACAGCACTCTCATGAAAACACACAAAGGGTTCACCTCTGCTGTCACTCACAATGAGGGGAGGAGAGGAACGAGCCAAGCATGCAGGAAAAATTAGGGGAGTAATCAAATGTCCAAACACACCTACACAAAAGGGGAAAAAAATAACAGTCGGTCTGACCAGTCAATGTTGCCTGCCAAATTTGAAAAGAGTGTTTTTTTGTTGTTTTTTTATATTCATTTTGGAAGTGTAATGGACAGCAAATTGAGGGATATTGAAAGAGAGTTAATTATCTCTGACATGTTTGCTGCCCGTTAATTTCCCATTTATATGTAGCAAAGCTCGCCTTCCTACAAAGCCGCCCGTGAGTTTTATCAAGCAAATCAATGAATACAATGGGGTTGAGGGAGCCTCCATCTCCAGGCCAATTTGACAGGTCATGACATAATGAGCATTGTTTTCAATGTGAATAACATGAGTGAAGGCTAGAGTCTAAATAAACCAATACAGACTAATATGGAAATAAGCTACATTAAATAAACCAGTGTTGTATTTCACCTAATATAGAGGTTAGTGGGCAGCCCAGGAGTTCTTCCTCATCTAACAGAAAGATGTTGTTTATATTTTTGATGCTTTCACACACAGTTTTCTCTGTTCCAGCATTGTTTAAATTGATTGGCCATCATATCAACCAATAATGTTAACTGAATCTATTCTGCACCACTTAGAATAAGCTTCCATTGTTATACAGTGCATTAACAGCAAGTTGGGACTTCTTTATGGATAATTGCGATCATTACTTGGTAGTTTTGTGAATGAATACATGAGTTAATGAATGATGGCCATTCTGAAAGAGACTTTAGACGGGATTTGTGACTCAAGCTAGACAAATGCTGGTCTTCAGTACTGCAGCATTAAGCGCACTCAGTGACATTATCATGTATAGTTGTATAGTCTGTGGTTTTGCAAGCTCCCAACGCCATGTCACAGCCTGGTCACATGATACATTCCATCCTCTGAGTGAATCAGAGATGGTGAGGTAAATAATCACAGCGAGTTCAGTTAGCAGATGGCGGAGAGGTCCCATTTATTTAATCTGTTAACAGGTGAAAAATAGAAAAAATAAATGACATTATAAATACATGCATGTTTCCACTCCCAAGTTAAAATTGAAGGTCTGAAACCACAGTAAAGACCCTACACAAGAACACTTTGACAACCAGCTCAGATCAAGGCTAGTACAAAGCTAATACAGTAAAAATTTTAGTTTAAAGAGAAACATTTACTGAATGACAAAAAATAAGTGTGTTAAATGTATTTTTTAAGTCTGTGAGTAGGTCATATATTTAAAAACATAAGTAATAATATTTTCAAGAGATACTATTTGGAGATAGCTGATTTACTACTACTAGGCGTCATAGGCTCTACAAATAATTTGTTCTATTTTGTATTCAGTTTCTTAGCTTGAATAATTTTAATGTATTCTTTTTTGCATTCTTTTATTAAGAAAGGCATTAATTTCCATACCTAATCAGATGCTAATCAGATTTGCTAAACGCTATCTCAATAACCAACCCTATGAGAGGTTGCATAACATTCTAAATACAGGAAGATAAACTGGTAGAAAAAGAAGTTCAATGTAAAACTGTCAAATGCTGTAAGTTTACAAAACATTTTCAAGAAACAGAGCATTTTTTACTGTTTTTCCAGTAAAACTGCCCTGGTCACCAGTTAATTCAATATGTGTGTAAACTAAATATGTGCATGAAAACAATTAAACCACATCTGGAGGTTATGATATATTTCAGGTTTTAAGCACATTCTGAAAGTCATAGTTCATTCAAAAAAGGTGTATGCATATGGGGCGCCGTTTGTAAAAGCAGCTTCACAAATTTAGAGGTGTCATTTTTTCATAATTTTCACACATTTAGAGCTAAATGTGTTAAGAAACAGTGTTAGGTTTTGGTCCATTTTCTTGTTGCGTAATTGTTAAATCTAAAGGTTAAATCTGAATCTAAATATTAAATGTTAAGTTCCAGCCAATTGTAATCATGGGGCGTGCCCAATTAGCATATCTCACTTTCTTAAAGCAACATTTAGATTTAGAGTGAACATTTAGATTTAACATGTAAGATTTAGATTTAGATTTACCATTTAGATATAAGATTTAAGATTTAGATTTAGATTAACGTTTAGATTTAGATTTAACATTTAGATTTAACATTTAGATTTAGATTTTACATTTGGATATACGATGTAACATTTAGATTTAGATTTAACATTTAGATTTAGGTTTAACATTTACATTTAGATTTAACCTTTAGATTTAACACTTAACATTTTGATTTAGATTTAACATTTAGATTCAACATTTAACATTTAGATTTAACATTTAGATTTAGCATTTAACATTTAGATTTAGATTTAACATTTAGATTTAAAATGTAACAATTAAGCAGCAAGAAAATTGACCAAAACCTAACACTGTTTTTTAAACACATTTATCGCTAAAGGTCTAAAAATTGTGTGAACATTGTGCTAAATGTTGAAAAAATGACACCTCTAAATTTGTGAAGCTGTTTTTACAAATGAC
>JBBKCR010000018.1:7240770-7259456 GCA_037577295.1 Ladigesia roloffi
AATTGTGTGAACATTGTGCTAAATGTTGAAAAAATGACACCTCTAAATTTGTGAAGCTGTTTTTACAAATGACGCCCTATATATGCAGGCCATGCATGCAGATTCTATTTGGCTGCACTGTCAAGCGTTCATAAATGTGAGTTCCACAAGATTCTTAATCTCATTTGTCCAGTGTGATAATGGAGGAAAATGACACATTAAAGTACATTAAACTCCCATAATTTAGCTGGAATCTTACAGCTAAACTGAAATGAAAAGTCTGCCACTGGTTTACTTGTATGAGACAAATCCAGTCTTCTGCCTGTGTGTTCTGTGATCATGTCACTTGTTAGAGTAGCCAAATTCAGGTAATTGGAAATGCATATCACACTTTAACAATTGCATATTAATACCGCTCCAGAGGCCAATTGATCATTTGTACATCAATATGCAGTTTGCATAAAATTGTTCCCCTTTAAATAGTCTATGTTTGAGGTGACAGGGTTGCTTCATCAATAATGCAAATGTCTCTTAGTCCTTTAGCAGCCAGTCTAACGGAATGAAGGTCCACACTGTCTGAGAGACGTTACTCAATACTCTCTCTTAAACCAAGGCCCTTTGTAAATGTTAACCTCAGATATGTCCTTACTTAACAAAAAGTTGGCCTTTCCTTACGGTGAGGACTTCTATAGCATATAATCTTTCAGAAAGCTATTCTTCACCATGAATATGTTATAAAGGGTCAGGGGCTTCTAAAAATAAGCAGGAATATGTGGATTCCTACCCATTCCTAGTAGCTGGTGTTCAGATCTCTTGGTTGTTGTTCTAAAATCCAAGATGAAACGCTTTTAAAAATAGATGTATTACAAAATCAACAGTTTGGTGAAGCCTTGGCTGCACCTCTGACCTCAAAGCAACATCTAAATCCATACAGCTGTACCAGACTGCCTGTATCCTTGAGACACCCCTGCTTCTTCTGAGCTTGCCAATAACATGCAGGGCAAAAGGCAGCCTGTCTGCCTGCACGGTCAATAGTGCATACAGAAAAGAAAGAGAACACAGACAAGGAAATGTCCACCCCCAATCACCCACCCCTCCCTCCAACCAACCACCACCGCACCCCTGCCCAAAATACCTCTTGCTGTCTACATACCTAGGCTTGGACATTGCAGAGGTCATTATCTAACTATATTAATGTGATGAGCTGCATATTGTGTTTCCAGTTGAATTAGTGATCCAAAGTTATCCATTTAAAACTGTGAGCTGTGTAAAAATGCACGTGTCTCTTAGCTATAAGGAAACTGACCAATAAGAATCTCTGTGCTGAATATTTGTATCTATATATCCTGGAATAGACTGGTAATGTGGGACTGCAAGTGTGTTAAAGAAAAAAGAGTCTTGAGAATGTATTATTTTACTAGACAATGAGCTTCTGTTGAAGAAGTAAAAGAAAATGAGAGATAAAATAAACACTAAAAATGACTGAGGCCAGCTCTTAAAAACTGCAGATTTGGAAAATACATCAACCACAGTAAAAAGAGAATAAATTGCCAGCGTTTAGGCCAGTTTGAGGAACATGAACTCAAGCAGGCTGAGGATATTATAGCACTAATTGAGGGGGTGCTACTCAGAACAAAACCTCAGTGATCCCATCACTGTGCGCCCAAAGTTTCAGCCGACACTAAAATGCCGCAGTTATGTTTCATCTGACACAGGGCTACTACATGTGCACAGTGTCTGCCAAATTAAGAGCTGTGTTTTTCTCCTTCTCCACGTCAAACCCATTCTGCATTTCAGTGAGAATATGGCCAGAAACAACACATGGGGGATTCCAATGGAAATGTGTTGGTCTGCACAGTACAATGTGAGATTAGATTACATTTAAATTAAAGAGTCATTTGAAGACAAACACTTGGAGAGAAATGTGTTGCTGGCAGATATAAATCACTCCGTCAAAATAAATCACGGAGTAAAACCAGTGCTGTATTGTAAGACTGAGATGCCTCTTGCTGGAAGAGAAGAGGTACTGCAATCTCTCTCTCTCCGTCTCTTTCTCTGTTCTTTCTGTCTCTTTCTTTTGCTTACTCTGTCTCTGTCTCTTTCTCTCTATGTCTCTCTCTCTGTGTCTCTACCTCTCTCTCATGGTGTCTCTCTACATTTCTCTCTGTCTCTCTACTTTCCCTGTCTCTCTACTTCTACCCCCCTCTCTACCCCTACCTCTACCTCTCTCTGTCTGTCTCTCTCTGTCATATAATTAATACTGTTATTAATAATATATGCATACCTGCGTGAGAAAGTACAAATTGACGTGGATAATCTAGTGGATATTAGGTGTTTTGCCATTTATACTTAACAGTTTTGAATGTCTGGCCATTAAAGCTGATTAATGACTCTAGGGTGATCATCATCAAACCATTTTCTTGAAATTACAAAATATGCATGTCTGCCACAGTTATGAATGCATATTTCCCCTCTATGGTGTAATTCATTAGAGATGCTATTAGCATGCGTAATTATGCTAATCAAGCAGTAATTAAGTGGCAATTCTACCGAGGCTGTTTTTTTGCCCTTAATTTCCCTGAATATAGTGATTAGTTACATTTTATTGTGGATGTTATTGAATCCTTTTCACATATTGCTTGGTTTGATGCTGCTGTTCACCAGCTTGTCCAGCTCCAAGACTGGACAAACCACCAGACCTCCAGACTGTGGGTTATAGAATACTGAACCCAGGAAAGACACAGCAGCCTGAGGAAGATGTCTCACAAACTGTCTTGCGCTTTTTTTGGTATATCCATGGGCATGTGTTCTGGAGATGGGATATGAATAAAACAGCTGTTTAAAATCCTTCGATGCTTGTATGTTAGCATTAAAGACGGTTCAGATAAGACAGAAATCCCCCTTCAAGGTAAAAGAGGCTTTTGCTTTAGTCCATTGCCTCTGTCTCTGCAACTCCAATCAGGCCCGCATCACACTAGAAAGATGCTGTGAGACAAAGCCCAATATAACCCTGATCCATGCTTTAGTATCCATGGGGGAGTATAAGAGAGTGAGCGCTGAACAGAATCCAGCTCTCTGAAAACACAGCACCATTAAATCTCAATGACCCTTGATGCCACCCATTACATACAAAGAAAAGACTCATTTTCTATCAGCATGACTTACTTTTGAGCCACTGAGCATCCTCCAAGAATCCCAATTGACTGCCCTGGTCCTTTGATTATGCCTCCTTAATGTCCACACACGATATTTATATTGAAATATTATTCCACATAACCAAATCCTATTTATGCTGAAAAAATAGCCATTTGTGTTATAAAAAGTGGTCAGTAATGTTCAGATGGAATAATACACATGGCTCACAATTTGATTCATAATTCAATATTTTTGTAATGTTCTGAACAAAAAAATTACTGTGGACTTTATTAATATATTTTTTTAAATTACCAGTACATTTCAGATTTTTGGGATAACAATTGTTCCATTGAAAATGTAATGGAAAATAAACATATTCACAGTAACACTCTTGTTACTGTACTAACCTTCATTTACATGTTTATTGATGTTTCTTGCAGTGTTCTGAGGATATCCAGAGGCGATCCAAGCAAAAATTCACTAGGGCCCCCCCTAGTTAAACCCCACTGGTTTAACTACTGTAAAAAACAGTTTTTACAGTAGTTTAATGTTTTAGCAGTCGTTCGCCATCTAGTGGCTTGGGGGCCCCAAGCAGCTGCCTGCCCTGCCTGCTGACAAGATACGCCTCTGGGGATATCAAAAAGCTTTGTTTCATGTATGTAAAAGAACTTATATATAAATGAATATTTTATATACTGCAACATAATTGAACTGGCTTATGCGGCGATCTGACTTTTCATTTGAAAGGTATGTATGCAGAGTGAGCGTCATTATGGAGTTTAAAGCGCACCTCCTTATTTACAATGTCCATTAACTTTTTCCCACACCTCCATATCAAACAGCCCTAGTACTGGTATTAAGATAAGTTGGCATACTGGAGATCTTTGGTGTTCAATTATTGCAACTGTAGATGACTTTATCTATATTATACAGCTGAGATCTCTATAATCCACATCATAGCAGTTTTGAATCACAGTGTGCAGCATCTCACTACATTGTTGGACCCTTATTAGCTTTCACTGAAGTGTCTTTGTCCTTGACTCTGTTGTACGTGACCCCATTACAGAAGTGCATATTCTGTTTTGCATAAACTGCATTGTCATAGGACCCAGGTAACTGCCATTAATCATATCAGGGATGCAGACAGTAGGTCCTGTAGTGTTGTTTGGCCTTACGGACAGAAGCCACTCTTGACAGAGGTGCATATCTGTGTAAAAAACTAATTCAGTGAGGCATTGCCTTCCCTATATTTCCCCAGGGGAGAAGACAGGTGTTCTCATTGGACATGAAGGGCCAGTTTTATTATAAGAGATGGGTGTCAGGGCGTATCAACAGTGGTTATGACTGCAGGTCACAGAACTGTCTTTTCTCTCCTTATGGTCAGGTCTCTCTTCTCAGCAGTTTTAGCATTTCACAGGGGTCGTCTGCAGTCTTCACTATGGCAGCTATTAAACTTCCCGGTACTTTGTCACAAACTTCCAGCAGTTTGTCACAGTTGTCAGAACTGAATCAGAAATCGTGTGTGATTTTCCATCTGTGCCGTGACACATTTCTGCGTGTATCAAGCAAGATTTCTGAGCTAGATAGCTAGAGAGAGGCAGGAGGACGGAGGTGAAATGTGAAACTATGAACTGTTCTTTTATTCCACCTCTTATTCCACCCCGTTACATGGAAATGTCACTTTTACCAAAGATTACGGCAATACAAGAGTTTGTCTTTTACATGATCATTTAACATTTAACTTTAATGTAAGTTTCAGGTTGACTTTAAAGATGGTACTGATGAAATGTGGAGGTTAAGAAGGCATCCTTTACCTAAATGAACTGGATGTAGATATATATTTTATTAAAAAAAAATACATTTATTTTAATCCAACAAAAATACACATAACAGATATACTTACAAAGGTGTTAGTAATAGTTTACATTTGTTTATCAGTGCTTAATAATCAGGCCATATGTGCCCTAGAATATGTTTTAAGACACTCTTATAACACACAATAACCAGTCAGCACACTTAACAGCAACCTTCCCAACTTTAAATGTACAGGTGAACATGTACAGGCTCGCTATTTGGCAGCCGGTCACTGTTTTTTTATCCATCATAGCTACCTTTGAATGATTCATAGACGAGTTATGATCTAAGTTACAACATAAAAAAAACATCTATTTAAATATAAACCCTGTATAAGAGTAGTCGTACTGTAAAGTGATATCTGAAAGGTGCCCAGAGTACTTGTCAAATTGCCCCAAGCTCAAGCACTGCATATTTTCAGCACAAGAACGCCAGAGCTGAAGTTTAAATGCAATGCTTATTTCGTTTTATACCATGTCAAATGTCGCGTTTTATGGTGGCAGTGTAAAATCAACACTCTTCAGATCTACTTGTACAAATATGACATAGCAAACGGGCCTGGTTTTTTATGTTTATTACCAATCCCCCAATTTGCAATATAAACAGCTCCTGAACTTGTTACCTTACCCAGAGTAGCTCTCTATGATGGTCGTATATGGAAGGACGTAAGCAATGCCACAGCTGGATAAACATGAGTGAGAGGTCATCATAACAGGGTGTGTTCACTGATCTCCGTCTCAGACACCTGGCTGGATGAAGCTGGCTGTGCCAGTGCGGTGGCCGCCCCCTCCTCCCAGTCCGGCCGAGCAGCCTGGCGCTGCAGATAAAGAGCCTTTTCTCAAGCCTGCTGCCACAGCTGCAGTTCCTGCTGGGCCGTGTTTATGGGTACGGAGGTGGGAAGTGAGTTTGATGAGAAGTCTGAAGCCTTCAAGAGCCTGCTTTTCTAAAGGCCAGCATGGGGTCAAAAACTGAGCTGCTTCCTCCATGATTGTTTATTCTGTGAGTCAAAGACTTTAATGAGAAGTGGCGCTGTTAATTGAGCTGAAAGGTGAGCGCCGGTTACATATTAATTCCATCCCAAACTTTAAATCCTTCACTATTTTGCTAGGAACCGCCCAATTAACCCCCACCGCCTTCAAAAAAATCCAAAAATAAACACAAATTAGCATTTTTATGTACACTTGAAAAAATATGGACAGTAAAACGGTACTAGAACGATGAATTTTGGTTTAAAAATAACTTTTGCTTCGTAAGGGTCTTCAGAAATGAAAGATTTGGTAATGTCACAAAAATGGCAAACTCTCTGTTTACGCATAGCTCTGCCCATCTGTGCTAAAATAGACAGTCAGACATAGTACATGTATGTCAGTCTTAGAGGCACAGTGAAAAGAACTGTTCATATTTAAAGAATGGAAAAAAAATTCAGAAAATGTCATGTAAAAATTCATAAAGGGTGATACATGAGTATCAGTGGAAATAATCACGAAGAACATTACAGGACCCATAAGTGGTATTTTTTAGAACGCTTTATGGCACCTTTATATTTCAGTAGTGTAATTTTACCTCCCTTCCCTCTACCCCAGTATTGTTTTCTTTCTTTTGCTGCTGAATGCTCTCCTAGGCTGAGAAAAGGACAGCACTTTCTCAGCTCCTAACCACATTGGACAGGCAGTTGTCTAAGACATCAAGATGAGGCCTCCAGGCAGTGGAAAGAGAGTGAGAGGGAGAGAGAGCTGCAGCCCACCAGGACCTCCGCGGCCCTTTAAATCATTTCCCATCAGGACCGTTTTGAGCTGGAGCGCTTCATGCTCCTAGAGGATAGACAGATAGAGGTCTGATGGCTTAGAAAGATGCACACGGAGACATTTGACTGCTCTTTTTGATGGAGCACTAGAGTCGCCTTTCACTAGTCTCAGCCATGTCGGCAGCGGAGTGTCATCATTGTGGCATGGCTGTCAGACTCCGCTGGCACTGAGGGGGACAGATCCAGCCCTTGCTGCGGTACTGTGGCAGAGTCTGACACACATACACACCCGCCCAGGGAATATGTTCCCCAAACCGTCAAGCTGGTGGTCACCGAATGACAAGAATAGCAGGTGACAAGCGACAAAAACATGATTATTCTTCTCTTTTCTGAAGGATCAAACAGATCAAGGTTTTGTTTGTTTTACCCTTGAACATAAAAAAAGGATAGAACTCGCCTTTTGTTGCAAAAGGCAGTGGTGCAATCAAGGCGAGAGGTAAAATAAGCAGCATTATTCATGGGAAATTCATCCGAACACAATGCCTTGGCCACAGGAGTGCAATTTTGGTACTGAATAGGCCATCCAGTATTATTGTGTGTGTTATTAATCAACCAGAATGGACAGCCGTGGCGAGAAAAATAATAGGTAATCATTAGCAAAGCTGCTACAAATTATTTATGTAAACGCAGCAATATTTTATTCGTGTTTTCCCTGCGCTTCCCATAGCCATTAGCCAGTAACTTCTAAACCAATAAATGTCACAATTGCTTTCACTTAATTAAAACAATAGATATCATACAGAAAATTGTGGTGTCATTCATTGCCCCGTTTCCTGAGCAATGCAACTTCTTGCAGTCACTTTATGTGGAAGGCTGGCATAAATAATAGCCATTAAAGTGCCAAGCAATGGGCATCAAACCACATTATTGAAATTAGCTAGCAGGCACCGTTGTGATTAGAGCTGCTTGCTTTGTTTGCAAGGAACAGAGAGGAAAAAAAGAGTTGGCAAGAATAACAAGAAGACTGAGGGAACCCAAACCATGTCTGTGGTCAAATTAAGAAACAACAACATGACCACTTGTATTTGGACCCGGGCTCCAGTTCTTCCACTGACCTGACAGATCAGTGAAATTTCATTTTAGAAATGAACTCTTTGACCTCAGCTTTCAAATCTGACTACAGTTCACAGCAAACTATCTGCCAGACCATTGAAAATGTCTTTGTAGGCAAAAAAGTTTACAGTTTAGTTACTCTTAACACATACATTATTCTATCTAGAAAAAAATGAAATGAAACATTTAAAAAACATAAACATTTGAAGTAAAGGGGCTTAATTAACACACCACAGCTCAGGACACAATGTGAACAATGTCAAATTCTTTATATGGAATATGACAAATGAAACAGTGTGCTGTCACCAGCAGGGGGCGCCTGACAAGCAGAGTATGAGATACATTCCTCAATGGTACCTCAGTGGTGCCACCAGCAGTCCTGGGATTCAAACCCTTGACCCTCTGATCACAGGGGCCCTAACCAATAGGCCACCAGCTGCCACATCAGCAACATTTAGTAATGGGTGAACCTGTTAAAGACAGATACTGTATTACAAGTAACAAGTGTATTACAAGCTGCATAATGATGGCTCGCAGCGACTTATAAAGCTTTATAAAGCTTGTTTCCTCTGTGATGTTGGAGGGTCACTGGCATTCGCAATCTATGCAGCAAACCTCATAATGGAATAGATTATTTTAAGTAGTGTAATATATTTGATGTAGCTGGCAACCTCCAGCCTACCATCAGAGCTACACAGCTTGCAGCTAACAAAACTTGGTTAAACTAGATTTTTGGAAGAGGTTTTGATTTCAGCGAAAAAATATTTATTTGACAGGTTGAAGTAAACATGCTATAAGATTTGCGTGAAGCTAAATGTTGATCTAAATCAAACAGTTTCTCCTTATTGCACGGAATTTGTGGTTTTTCTGTTTCTTGTTTGTTTTTTTGACCAAAGTAATCGGTCGAGCCAGCTGGATTATTTTGTTGTTCCACCGTGATTTCTGAGTGGTTTGGGCTGCCCAGATGTGAGGCTGCAGCAAATGTGTTAAACAAATGTTTTCAAATCGATCCAGTGCTGGCTCAAAGTGTTTTAATTCATGTGTTAATTTATTTATTTTTCATTTTTAATAAGAAAGAGTGTACATGTGTGGGGTTTTTTGTATATTAAGCCAGTGCTTTGTTTGTGGAAATCTAACAAGTTTTTAAGCAAAGAAACTGTATGATCGATTTTTTTTAGACTAATGACTCCACCTCATGCAACATTCAGGAAATAATAGTATAATAGGGTGTTTGTTCTCATTTTTGTAAAAAAAAGCTTCAGTCTAGGTATTAAAACAAAGATTTTATTGCATTCAGTTACGTGAGGTTAGTTACTGATGTTTGAGGATTAGTTCTGTATTACAAATGTCGCTCCAGTGGTATTGAGGGTAGCACCATTACAGAGAATGGGGTTCCAAAGCTCCACAGTGAAAGCTGAACATCCCTCTAGCCCAAGGGCTCCCAAGTCCAGTCTTGGTGAAGCCACTCTCTGCTTGTTAGGTAGTTCATGTGTTGAACCTCAAGTGTTACATGAGGCCCTTGTTAAATGTGCAAAACGTGTGAACAGAACTGGGACAGGGAGTGCATAGTAGCACCCCACTCTGTCATTGTTTTCTATAGATGATTTAAACATCAGTGTCAACAAAGAGTGTCTGGATATACATGAACACATATTGTACATCTAGTCATACAATGATGGAACAGTTCATTGAGTCAGAGCTTTCTGTGCTTGGCAGCCAATCATTAAAATCTAGACAAAGGCTGCCTCCTCCTGGCTGAGGCAAACATGGAGGAACCAGCACTGCTCATTTAAAACAGCTGACTCTAACCCCCTACTGCTTCCCTGGCCCTTATTATAATCTAATGTATAATATAATGTCCTGTTCACTCTAAACTAGGACTTGCCAATTTTTTTATCTTATAAAGTTCTTTACATCTTACTTTATATTTCATTCATTATTTTTATTATTCTAAGCGACATCTAAGTACAATCTGCAAACCTACTGCTGTTGTGTATAATAAATTCCCCTGACTTAACTATTCTGGGATGACTCCCATTACTATGGTCATGTTTATTTATTCACAAAAGCATGAAACTTGTCTATTTCCAACTGTATTGATCTTTAAATTCGTTGTTATTCACTTATTTGTATTATTTGATTTCATTTCATGTCATTATATCCCAGTTTCTAAACACAATAAGGTAAAACTTTTTACTGGCTAACCTGAATTCAGTGTTGAAATTCTAACAATGACCGCATCCAAACATCCAAACTGGGAAATTGAAGAATAACCCTTAATTTTATATTTCATATCTCATGACTAACTAGGTCTTGAAGCAATCTAACTCTTTGCATGTAAAAATCCATCCCTTCCCCCACACATCCGGGGGTGTGCTCATAAAAAACCTCTATCCAGAACCTTTTCAAGCATGCGTTCCCACCTGAGGGCATCAGATTTAGCACTGGATCCTGTGCACTGGATTCTCCTCCACAGAAATGCAACTGAAAACATGGTTTCATGTATAAAGCATATATAATAAATAAATTGTAATTATAAAGGAAGACTATATGGGGTACTCACTGAAAAGTTGTGTGTGAGGTCCCACCGTACAGAACTTTTTAAGCATGTACGTGAGTTTGTCCCACTGTAATAGAAGTGTACCAGTGGTATTTCCCACTTTCTGTGACTCGACTGTAAGAGAAAACATTAACAACTACACAGCAATCACTTGATCATGGGGGCTGAAAAGATCCCAGCATTTATTTGGATGGTTCAAGCTTAGCATTTACAGAAATTGATGCCCTTTGACTTCTAAAAGATGAACACGCATTTCAGGAACATTTTATATTTCATACAGTTTGTACAGCATATCTATATACATATATAGTAGGATCCTGTAAGATGAAACACTTTATTTCAGCTGTTTTTTCAAAACGTTTTCCCATTCTGTTGATTTTCTCACAGCCATGTGATGGCAGTATTGCACCATAAATATCTGACCAGGTTTGAGTGTCACTAAAATAAATAAACCAGTCAAAACAAGAGAGTCGGTTTTAATGGCAATTATCGTTTTAATCGTTTTAATTTAACATGTTAATGTTTAAACAAAGTTTAAAGCTGGAAAATTCCGGAGAGAGAAAGAGAGAGAATTGCACAGTGAATGTTCGGTGTTTATACCCATGTGAAACATTTAGCTTTTTAGGATTGTGGACATTTCTTCCGCGAACAGGTTTAGGTTTTCAGCATGCCAACAACAATTACACAATAACTAACATGTCAAGCCCCTCACTAGTAAGAAGACTCTCGGTTAAAGCATATCCAGGTGAACTGGTTGAGAATATTATCCGTAATTCATCAAGCAGCGTGGCCCAGGGTCACTGCAGTTAGGTCATCCGAGTGTAGGTGAAGGAGCAAGCATAGTTATTGGCTGTAGGGCTGTAGAGGAGCATTAAGAGAGAGAGAGAGAGAGAGAGAGAGGCTGGGGGGTAGATCAACTTGGTGACCCAACATGATCCAGTCTGTCTGTGTCTCTGTCCACAATGGGGCTCAGACCCTTGAAGTTTCCTTGGGGACGGTGAGGGTTACCGTTCAAAACAGGTGAGATGTCTATATCTACTGGACAGATGTAATCTGCTGAGTCATCAGGCCTTCTCTTCCTTAGATGGCTGAAGTTTGTGAAGCCAAGCTTCTTTGGCTGAAATAAGAAGGAACGATTGATAAAATTTGTATATAGTTGTTAGTGGAAGAAGAAAAAGAAAACTTGGTTTGAAGCTGGAAACTACAACCTAGAGTCTGATTAATACATAAATGGTAATCATTTAAAACAACTTTCTGATGTAGTGTAACTGTGTTACCTTTTAATATATGTATTTGACTGGCACTGATTTAAAGTTCTATTCTTTTTTTATTAAACAAAAGGGGACAAATAAAGATGTAAAAAACACATTGTCGTACCCGGACTTTGGCAGTGGTGGTGAGGGGGGTGTGTCCACTAGCATTGGCGTACTCCCTTTTCTCCTGCTGAGCCAGGAGCCCCACCAGAGCATTGAAGTTTGTGGCTAGATGGCGCCTAAGGAGGGTCTTCTGAGGAGGGATGTTCAACAACATGGCCAGGGTCTCCGAGTTAAAACGAGGCTCTAGGATCTGCGATGTATCACAAAAAATAAAATGATAAATCTATCTATATGTTTATAGATTGTATACACTAATCATATGTGACCAAAGAGTGAGCAAAAATATTTTCATAACTTTATTTACTCAGCAAAGACTGAGTACAATTTTTGCACTATAACTACAAGTCTAATGTACCTAACAAGTAATAGAGGGTTTGCATTTTTCTAGGTACCAAATGGGCAAACTGTATCTTTTTAATCATCTCAAACTTACACAAGCTCCAAACTATGTAAAGATGCTGAGTAATAAGGTTAAAAGTATGGACACTTGGCCAAAACAGCATTATCAAGTGAAGGAATGAACAATCGCAGTGATGAATTTCTAGAGGGTTTCATCTCCATGACTCACTATCAGGCCTCCATGGACTCCACTGCCTCTGAGGTTTGGGGCATATTCAGCCAGGTCCACAGAGCGCAGCCACTCCATCACCCGATGGTTAGACCACTGCACCACCTCTGAGGGAGATGTTTTATTCTACAAAGTAATGGAGACAAAAAAATTATCTGATGTATTTGCAAGTATTCCATTTGCTATTTTCTGCTATTTCAGACACTGTGTATGTGTCAATGACATATTTTAGCTCGAGGCACAAAAATGTCATGTGGTGCGACCACAATTTATCTCAACACTAATATATTTTTTAACATATTATTTGCATCAGTGATTGCATTTCTTTTGAGTTTTGTAAATTATGATCTCTATAATATTATAGTCACCAAATTAAACGTAGTTAACGACTCATTTTTCCTGTAAAATACAAAATAATTATAAAAATATTTTAAAAATACTATTTACCTAAGCATATTGAATCAGATTTTAAGGTTTCAGCTACAGAAATTTTATATTTTATTTAGAATTTAATATAGTTATTGTTTTAGTGGTCGCACCACATGATATTTTTACATAAAATTACAGAATTTTTTTTTATCTTAAATGAGTACATATATGGGAGAGATACTACTTATAGAAAGTATGTTTTTGTGCATTTAAACCTTTTTTTAGCTTAAAAATCAAACAGCTGGACAGAATATTTAGGTGTCATGTCATTGACCTATATATTATATGTGCTTGGTGAGGTTTTGCAATGAGACTGATGTCTGTTAATTTTCAGTGAAATACACTTCTACCCTGAATACTCAAGTTCTCACCTCATCCCCTGGTCTCCGTCTCAAGCAGTTTGGGTTGAACCTGTTTGCATGGAGCATGTGAATGGCACATTTGATGCTGAGGTGATGTAGCTGACTGGTGACTTTCAGGAACAGAAGGTCATTCTGAGAGAAAAAAGGTAAAAAATAATGTTGGAGGTACAAAAGGTCATCTGCAGAAGCATTTTCACATTATATTAACATCACTTATGGTCAAGGGTTAAAGGAGGCTGGCCTTACCACTGTTAGATACTGAAGCATTCTGCCATCAACCCTGCTCTCATGGAACTGGTCTTTGTACTGAGGTAAGCCAATGTCATCCAACCACCCTACATTCAAAAATGAGGAGAAAACAGCTTACAGGAACTTCAAAAGTAGATATTTTTGAGGATAAGGAAAATCAATTTGATTAAAAGTAATGTTAAAATAATGCTAACTCTATAAGTTCTAGAATGAATTGTATAAACAAGTATGTTTTTATTATATGTTTACATTATTATTATTTTTTACCTTGATCAAAAAATACAACCTGGCCCCGTCTAGAATGTGGAAGTACTGATGCGTTTTATTGTAACATATTGTTAACCCTAAAGGAGGGTGTGAGAACAGACGAGGCCATATTACGCACACATAGCTTCCTCTCGAGCAGGCACAGACTGACCCTTGTTCACACATTCTGTATGTGTTAGAGAATGTGCTAGTCCAGCCCTGGAAAATGTGTAACCTTGCCTGTGGAGTTTACACATCAGACACCGCCTGGGTCCTCCTGGTGTATTTATGCTTGAGAGTTTTACTGGTCTGGGTTCTTGCTCACTCAGAGTTGTCTGGACTGAGTGAGGACTAAACCTTCACTGCAGAGAACAAAGTATCTATGTGGTTTTACAAAATAAGGTCTGTCTCAGATTTTAATGAAAGGTTTTTCCATCTGATTCTTGTTTGATTGTTTAAGGTGAGAATCCATGAAGACTTTAGGAAGCACCTTCACCATGCTACTTCTTGTGTGAAAACTTCAAAAACCAACGACAATTTGTCGTCCGTGCCACCTCCAACAGTCGCCCGTGCCCTCCTGCTCACCAGCCTATTCCTTTCATGTCCATCAGTTTGATTTAAGTCCTCGTTTAGTTCGATTGTGTCTGTGTTTTCATTGGTCTTTGTGTTTCCTCCCTGCAGTATGAAGGACCGGCCGCTCCAGTAGTCTGGCATGGGTTAGCCACCATATACATCTTCATACCCACTTCATCTGTTCTGTCCTTTCGCTCCACTGGGGCTCTCTGGTATCTGGCTCTCTTTCGTGTAATGACCGTTGTCTGTTGTAGACCTTTGTCTGTGGAATTTAATTGCTTTCTGTCTCACAGCACAATGAAACCAAACGCCTTAATTTCGTCCTATAAAAGTAACTTAATTTCTACAATTTAAGGACAAAGTGCACAGATTTAATTTAAGATTTAACTCCTGAAGTTTTCCCTTTTTCAAAATTTTTCCTTAAATAATAGAACCTGCTGAATGAATACCCTACATTTAAGATTAACAGGTTTCACACTCATGACTAAAATTGAATTTTATGGTCAAATTAAGGGTTCGGTTTCACAAATCAACCGCCAAATGAAAGGGTTTTCAGGAGTAAATTAAGGTAGGATTAAGTGAATTTTAATACACTGTGTTACATAGTGTAGCGCTGACCAGTGAGGTGGAGAGTCTTTGGGCTGGTCTGGCTCATCATGGCTGTCGAATGTGTTGTAGCCTCTGTAATCTCTTCAAGACTACTCCTCAGGAGTAAAAGTCCAGGGCTGGTGTGTTTACAGAGCTTAAGCTAAAGGACTGTTCACATTCACTTTGTGTTTATGTTGTCAAGAATGACAACAGGTTGTGTTTTCAAAGCTCTATTTGTTCCTCTTTCGTTTTTAAAGTATTTTGTATTTTTCTGATACTCCTGCATCTGTGTCCTCCTTCCCCACACTCCCAGCATGTCTTTCAGAATCAGAATCAGAATCACAATCGTTTTATTTGGCCAAGTATATGTGTGTGCATATACAGGGAATTTGGTTCCGGTCCATGGTGTCTCTCCAGCACAGCCATAAAAACACAATATAAACATTTTAAATCAATATAAAAAATTCTAAATTATAAAAATTCCGTTGTGATGCCAGGTGCAATTAGATTTATGAAGCATTAATATGCTGACTCAGTGACATTTAACACTTACATATATGCATATATTAATATAGGGTCTGGATACTTTTTATCCCAATTAATTTTATATTTTGGTATTGTATTAGTACAAAATAATTTATTTGGATAAAGTGCAGTTATAAAAGAATGAGTCACATTACTTGTGTCTCAATGTGAATGGGTTGGGCTACACTGTTAGAACCATTCCAAAAAAATGTGTATCTTTAAAATAGATCATTTTAAGTAGTCTAAAAGTTGCTTCTGAAGTTTCTCATTAGTCTGTAAAGCTTGAACGGCCTCAACAATTGCTATGCAGAAATGCAAGAATATTATAAAGTTATGTTTAAGCTTTATATAATTTTCATGCAAATCACTGGACTACTCACGTGCAACCCAAATGTGATCAAGCTCAGATGATTTTTCCATTGCCTTGTTGCTAAAGGACCTGAGAGCCAGCTGCAGCTTCTTTCTGTGCAGGGGATGTTTAAACCCCATCTCCTGTGCCAATAAACAAAATGTAACACTAGAGTGAGATATCTGTGTACACTCAGGAACACTCGGAAAAATAAAATATTCTCCATGTAACTCAGCTGATTAGCATCCAAGGTGACTTACCTTTTCAAGCTCCTGTGGGGTTGCAGAGAGTAGGGTTTGACCACTGACCACCCACTGCCGGGCCAGATTAACATACTGACCCAGTCCACAGTCTTCCATCCAACCACACACATGCTCTGTGGTCCACTTAGAGAAGGGCATCGTCTTATCTCTGAATAGAGGTAGAAAGCAACACCATTCTGTCAACATATAGTAAAGCAAGAACATTTCCCATAAATATCTTAGGACATTGTAAACTTTGGACAGTTTTTTTCCATATTTCGTCTTCCGACTTCCATTGAGCTACTGAATTGGCTTTTTCAAATGAGAGAGCATGAAGCAGGACGATGATGGACAAGACAATGATGGAATATTTATAGTTTTATAAAAGTATTTACATAGTGCATCTGTATTTCCTATACATATATGCATATCATGTTTACAATTTACTTTAAAAATATATAAAAAATATATAATATTAATTAATATAATACTATATTAATAAAGGAACAATCCACTCAAGGCCTTGTGTTGTACGTGGTATAAAGGAACAACCTCTTACTGCTTGATGAATATAATTTAAAATGACCCCTCAGATGAGAGTGAGCTTGGTTTTAGGCCTTACACGGACACTTACCGCACTGAGCGGCCTGAGTCTGGCGTTCGGGCCAGTCTGGGTCCTGCTGTGGCTCTGAAGCCTCCTCTCCTGAATTCAGTGGGCTCTAGGTCATCTTCCTGCAGACCCCCTGACTGTGTCCTCCTGATCCTAAACATAGAGACTTCAACTTGAGCGAGGACAGCTTTTAATAGAGCACAATGACAAAAGTACAGAACGCACAGGAGCAGCCACGGGCGTGCACTCACTTTCCCCACAGTTTGCGTATGCTCTTGTTGTTCTTCAGGTTTTCCTGTGAGACAGGAGACTGCTGTCCCGAATCCACTCCAGATGACACTGGCGAAAGATCAGATGTGCTTGTGTCCTCCATTCTCTCTGTCTTTCCTGCATGACAAAAACACAACTTCTATATGTTAAATATATATATATAATATAGAAAATGTATATATACATTTCGTATATGCTAATGTAAATATATATTAGAATAAACTACAAGAAGTATGTTAGTTATCTGGTGAGATCTCTGCCAAATGCTTGCTCTCATTACTGTTCCAAGCCACTGAGAACATTTTGCAAATTAAATATGTGTGATACTATCATTTCAGCTCAGCTACAGTTTTAAGGCCAATTTACTTGTTGTGTTTGGCACCATTTAATGCAGACTGTGAGTCTACACAAACTTAAGGAATTTCAAAAAGGCAGAAAGACAAAATGCAGAACAGAGTCTGACCTTTAGCAACTAATAGGATTGAATGTGTTTTGTTGCCATGTCTTTCTTTTTTGATTTAGCATGCTTTTTTTGTTTATAGGTTTACACTGGCATTATATACATACATTTATATGGCACATCATTTTATCTGGTGTGATGAAAAAGTGAGGATACTGAGTAATTAAGCAGGCAGGAAATCAAAGAATAGATGAAAGAAGGTGGGCTATTTTATTTAGAAAGAGAAGAGTACAGACTAAAGTTCAAGAGTGAACATGTAGCAGTGGGTGTCTACTCTGAACACTAACGGGCGGTTAAGCATCTGGCCCTGGTTAAAGACTGTAAAGCAGCTGCAGCCACAGGTCTGCTTCCAGCCAGGGCTCCCCCAAGAGAGAGAGAGAGAGAAGGAGAGAGAGTGACAGAGAGAAAGAGAGAAGGTGAACTCTGGGCCCCCCACTACTCTACCTGATCAAAGGAGCGGGTAAAGCTTGGTGTGGCACAAGTGGTTTTCATTTGCTGAATGGGTGGAGGAGAAAAGAGGCTAGAAATATACATTCAAAGAGTTTCAGCAGACACTAGTGGTAACTACCTAAAACTGGAGCGCTCGCACTCCTGCAGCGACCTTCAAGCCAAAGCCGAGAGTTTAGAAAGCACAGAAGAAGGAAGAAGAGAGGACATGCACAGAGTTTAATAACAGAGTTAGCTACAGCAGAAGAGTATGGCAAGTGGAGAGCACAGCCAAGATTAAGAACACATGGGGTGTTAATGCCTTCAGGTTAAAGGAGGTTTACCATTCACAATATTTATTTTTCACTTACTGAAACTAATGTGTAACTTATGCAATTACAAGAGTGAGAAGTGTGTGGCATGTTGTTTTAAAGGGCTGAGTGTTTTCCACTGAATAGTAATGAATAGAACAGGGTTTTATTTCATGGACTAGTATTTCACTGTTAATAACTCTAGTGCTGTCTATGCCCTGAGTGTGGTGATGCGGTTCATACGCAGGTCTCCATCGTCACTGCCTTCTTGAGACCTTTCTTCTGAGATATCACTCTTTCCAGCATCTGTTACAGGAGATTTCCCATTCAGATGTTTGGAGTCTGAGCTTTGATTCTGGAAAGTACAGGGAGATCAATGATAATAATGTGTTAAAAACTTGCTAGATTTTAATTGCGATGACATTGCAGCTCATGGCAGTTTTTTTTTTTTGCTGTTATGTGAAAATTAATCAAAACAAACACAAACATTCATTTAGAACATCTAGGATAGGCCACGGTATTGTTATGGCCCCCAGTCTGTGGGATGTGCAGGTCTGCACATGGCCACACGGGGGAGCCCTCCAGTCTAAAAGTGGAGGGCTGGGGAGACATACACACACTACACTGTGACATGACCTGGATTACAGCTGTAGTCTGACATGTTAATTTGTTTTAGACTTGAAACTCACAAGGGCTATGTAAGATATCCTTTGTGGG
>JBBKCR010000018.1:7276990-7292428 GCA_037577295.1 Ladigesia roloffi
GATAGAGAGATAGAGAGATAGAGATAGAGAGATAGAGAGAGACAGAGAAAGAGAGAGAGAGAGAGACAGAGATAGAGAGAGAGAGACAGAGAGATGGAGAGAGAGAGAGAGAGAGAGAGACAGAGAGACGGAGAGACAGAGAGAGAGAGACAGAGAGAGAGAGAGAGAGATGGAGATAGAGCATGATTAAAGTGGATGACGAATTGAGGTGATACACATAAAGGTTATAAAAAAGAAAATTAATTTTAAAAACAGAAAGCATATAATTGAGAAAAGAGAGAAAATAATTGAAAGGATGAAGGAGACAGAAGAAAATTAATCTCTCTTAAATTAAAGGAGGTTCAAAGGAAAAAATCCTTTATAACAGAATGGAGGTGATAAACTAACCAAATGCTTCACACACCGAAACATAAAAGGCACTACACAGTTGCTAGTTTTTTAAAAATCATTACGAAAATAATTTATACATTTATATTTTAAGATATTTCAATTTTTAAACAGTATATTAAAGTGTAGATTTGTTCAGAAAGAAAATTGCAGCTCATTTTAACTCTGGAGGTGTTTCATACCCAGCATGTTAATAAAATCTAGTTTTATTTACCTCTCTCTTGCAAGTATTTTGTTACACTTCACAATTAACTCCAGTGCGAAACCTTTTTGGTGCTATATGCAGTGGCTGAGTGGTGTAAGAACATCGCTGACAGAGCTACAATTACAAGCGGTGTAAAATACCAGCACTTCATTAAGTGTAAACTCAGTGTGGAGGTAATAAATGAGAGTGAGGCGCTCATTCAGCACTGGGAAATGTGCAGCGTACTCGGCCCATAAGCAATGCCTAAACACCAGACATTCCCATCACCAACTCAAGCTTGTTTCTTGCCGCTGACATTCAATAAAATTGATTTAGAACAATCAAAATAATTGATGAAATATTCCCCTGACATATTGAACTATTCTGGATTGAAATATATTTTTTGATCATTGGGAGAACAGATTATTCAATCCCTACATCTCTGCTAAAAGTCACTTACTCATTTATTCATTTACTCATTTACTGGCCCTTTGTGCCCATCACTATGCAGATTCAGAATGGGAAAATAGAATGAAGAAATGAGACATTTTGAGCACTGTTTTAGTTCATTGTGCTCCACCATTCTTTTTACCCAGACTAGCACTTAGCATTCAATGGGCTATGCAAGCATGAGCTGAATTTGAAAAGAAAGGAAATTCCAGTACTCCAAGTTCCTTTAGGCACCTACATTTCATAATGATTTTCCACTTCGTGTTTGCTTTCCTGCGGTCCCACTGTCTGCACACTTCCATTTGCAGAGTGGTGCAGTTATTATGAGGAGAGTTATATGGGGAAATCAAGCAGCAATAATTCTGATGATGCTGCACAGTGCTATTTTAGTTCATCATACCCTGGCCATCCACTCTTTAAAGTTTCAGAAAGGGTTGCAATTGAAGAACTGCTGTTGGTTTTCCAAAGCACCGTTCAGTGACATGCTTATAAAGTTCTTTCAAGTGTTTTTATTATTATTACTCCCCAGAGCTGTGTGTTTAGGAATTTAAAAGTGTGGATTTTAATAGTTTACGTATTGTAATGTGATGAGAATGCTTAGTAGAATAGTAAGTACAGCTCTACTCACCGAGGACACATATTGGATGTCCCTGGACAGTTTGGTCTCCCGGGGAAAGTCAACCAGGTCCAGGAAGTTGTCCACCACCACTTGTCCAATGATGTCATGACGTGAAAAACGATCAAAATCATAAACAGTGAAGTGGAGCTTTCGTGTGGGAAGTTCAGCGTATGCCACAGGGAAGAGGAAGACCTCATCAAACACTGGGTTCAGAGTCTTGCGGTGCACCTTGGTCTGGTGCTTGGTCTTGCGGTCGGGCAGGAGATAGATTTTAACATAGGGGTCTGAAGTGCCGGAAAAGTCCTTGGCTGGAAGGTCTTGGGCGCGATGGATTTTCACGATGAGCTGCTCCAGATCGCAATCATATTTAAGGATGAAATGGAGACGACCGCACATGCCACTTCGCCCGCTTCGGTTCTCCTCCCCATCCAGAGAGCGCTGCTTGTAGAGCTCTGGTTTAAGTCTGCCAAGACTCATTCCCGTCAGAGAGTCTTGCCTCTGGAACTGCGCTACCATAAAGTCGGGATTGGACTGGTTCATCTGACGCCGGATAGAGCTTTGCCTAGAAACCAAAAGGACGCAAAGGACAACACTTTAGTACAACATGTGGGAGAATGATCATACACTGGATGGTTAGTAAAGAAGAATGTAAGTATACAAAGAAGAACTGACAATCTTTTGGGTGTGCTTGAGTGCATTTCATACAACATAAATCATTCTGCCAGTTATCTGTCATTTTAAGAACAAATCTAGGCAATTTTCCAAAGAACAAACCCAACATCAAACAGACTGGGAAGAATACAGGCTGCTCAGAAAGATGAACTGATGAATAGATCTTTCTGGCATGAACAAGCTCAAAATATGCCTAAAATATTGAGGCTGTCAGAAAAAAAGACCTTGTATTGTCATTTTGATTTCAATTTTTTATCACCTGCCCCTTGCATTGTATGAATATTTCATAATAAATAGACAAACAGAAAGCATCCAGTTACTATAAATTTAACAGTAGTTAAGAACATGAGAACATGTATCCTCTCTCTCTTTCTTTCTCTCTGTCGCTGTCTCTCTCTCCACCTCTCTTTCTTCCTTTCTGGTCTTGCACTGACCATTAAATCTGAGTGCCCGTTCACATGTTAAGACCTTCTTTGTCTCTACTGGTTCCATGTATTGTTTTTACATTAAGTCTTATTGCATTATTACATTAATAAATGGACCAGGGGCGTATCAGATAGGGATGCCAAATTATAAATACAATTTAATCAATTTAATACAATATAATACCCCCTGTGTGCTACGACCCTGAAACGGACCATTCTGGAGACAGACTACATGTTCTGCCAGCTGTTGGTCACTTTCAGTTGTTCAACTTCATCTATGAAGCACACCATACATCTCTACCTCTGTATTCACTGATGCTTCACTACACTGCACTTCACCGGCTCCCCTGCAGTGTCTAACCTCACTGACCTAACACAGGTGGAGGATGGATCAGTGATTTGCCTCTGTATGCGGCTGTTGCCATAGACACCATTCTCCTGGGCCTTTGACTCCGCCTCCAGGGGGATGTCAGGTGAAGTGTGGCTGATCTTCAGGGCTGCTTCAGGCACTGGGACGGGCGGAGGAGAACTGGGCGCTGGTGGAGAGACCGGGGTGGGAGGCACCGTCGTCTCCTTAACCACCGAGCCTCGCGGATGGTTCCGGCGGTCGAGGGTGGCATCCACCTCTGTGTAAATGGGCTGAGGCTGAAGGGGCGGAGGAGGAGGCGGCGGAGGGTGAGGATGCGGGTCTGGCTGACTCTCTTTGGTGCCAGGAGAGAGGCCTCGCTCGCGCCACGGAATCCAGCATAGCTTCCAGGAGACGAAGAGAGAGACGCCGAACAAGGCCAGTCCACAGGCAGTCACCACCAATGACAGCAGGCTCACTGACACATCTGCAGAACAAGAGAGAAAGAATGAAGGAAGACCTGGGATGAGAGAATGTGATACAATAATGCAATAAAATATAAATACATATATAAATGTAAATATAACATGAGTTTAATCATTTATATTTCATAGCCCACAGAGATGAGAAATTCTGTCAATAGTGCAGAAAATAGTGCAGCACACCTGCTAACACACCTAATGTGTGGTAAAACCTGGACCTGGATAAAGAGATTACAGCTTTTGGTCATCTCATTCTACTCCAGCAACATCATTTATAAAATCACTCTGACAATGATTAGGATATATTTCTATAAAACAGTTTTTGGACTATAAAAAGTTCTCAGCAGGAGTGCTTTTCGGTTACTCACTTGTGCATAAGTTAGTTTTCACACCATTATTATTCACATGTCCTCACAGTGCCTGAAATATAGCACTATTCTGAGGCATGTAAACAACTCAAGGTGACAGCAAGCCAGGCCAAAGTAAGACCCATCGCACGTCAGCAATACAACTGAAGTCTCCGATAAAGAAAAAGGGAGGTTCATACGTTTCCATATGAATTCCAACACCTTTGAATTTTTAACCATATCTTCATGCTACAAATGTAACAACATATTTCAGTTTTGCCATGATATGGTTAATGACCACAGATCTGTATTTTAATTTATTTTGGTCCACAAAGATAGACAGATTCAGATTCTATATAGGATAAATTTGGCAGAACTATTTTTAGAGTACCATATCAATTTTCTGTCTCATAAAGAGGAACCACTTTATCAAACTTAAATAATCTAAGCATTCAGGAGTTTTTTAAGCTGTTTTTGTTCAGTATGAAATTAATCTCCTTTTCTACAGAGACCCTCGAGAACTTTCTTTTGTTGAAATGTATGGATACCGAGAGACAGACAGACCAATATTCTTTCATTACACCTGAGAGGGGATTGTACTATGAATTGAATTTCAGTAAAAGTTTTTACCATGCATTGTTATTTTTTTGGAAAGAAAAGCAAACCCCTTACATTTTCTGTCATGGTTTTGTCCATTTCTATCGATTATTCAGGCTATTTCTTCCAAATCTCTAAAGCTGATGCATTTCAATGGTGAACCGAGTCAAAAGCTCTCTTTTTTCCTCAGGCACCTTCAGAAAAGTGTATTCTATTAGTATGAGTATATCATAAAGGCCTGGTTCGTCTGGTGTTTGCCTGCAGGGCTTTTTTTTTTCAGTTGCTGCCATTTAAAGCATGGCCGCTGTCACTGCAATGATGGGTCTTAACCAGCAGTGACCCTAATGTAATCTCTACTCCTTAATTGAATGCAGGAGCTTCAGTTAATTAGGTCCAAGTCACCCAACATAACTGTCTTTTTTTCCTAACTTTAAAGAAATAGTGACATGCTTAATTAAGATTAGGGAAATTGGTTTAATTATGCATTGTGGCTTATCATGCCCTGAATCATAATAGTGTGCCTTATTGTGTTCTTTGCTAGATAAAACTAAGTTTAAGGAAAACATATGAAACTAGAAAGCAGCTCGCATTTGTCCCCAGGTTATTATATCAGGAGCTATTCTGAGACTCTAATGATTCCAGTGAGGTAAATCGCTCTTTTTTTTATGCAATTCTTCTCAAAGTTGTATTTTATATACAGTAACGAACTGAATTCTTGATGTTTTGAGTTTGGGGGCAATTTGTACAGCCAAGTCAAAGTTTAAGAAGGTTTACATGAAGTCAAGTCTCATATTTCAAAGCATGCATGAATAACCAAACCCTTCCACACAAACACACACACACACAGTTCCACAGTCACGGAGGGAGTGCTGAGGAGACGCGAGAAGTCATGACAAGCGCTGTGAAAATCGTTCTCCATCACCTCCAACGTGCTTCAGAAAAAGTAACTCTGAATCTTGAGCAAATACACCAACACGATGAAATGAAGGATTCTGGTTATGAAACTTTAGCTCTTATCCTTGTGTTTTATTACTGGTCATTATTAGAAGAGGTGAAATCCATATAAGCCTTGGACCTAGATCCACAAAACAAAAGCGGGACTTCACAAATATATTCTTGTATGATTCTGAAATAAAATTATCAATTTTTGAAGCAATTTTGAGTATTTAACTGAACTACAGATTTCTGCAAACTGCCCTGGTGGCTCATCCCCCATTTTCGTTCAGCGTACTAGATGGAGGCAAAGCTACCCAACAAACATCTAAACATTTATGAATTTCCTTTCTGAATCCCACTAAACCAGCTGGTTGTCTGTTTTGAAACACAGTTTTTGGCATTAGATATTCTGTTAGTATCCACTTTTCAGGACTATGGACATGAGCACCCAAGGGCTTCGTTAACCAGGGATATGTGCTTGTGTGTGCATGTGACTTCACATACCAACTTCAGACATTTGCTTACATTCCGCCCTATTAAGGCAAATACTGCTTCTATTATTCATATATAAAATGTATGTTTGTAAAAAAATGAATATAGGTATTTGCTGGTAATAGAAAACCCTTTTCTTTTTTCAAATAATTTTTGCTATCGGTTGATTCATCATGAATTTCATACAACTTAAAAAGTAGCTGATCTGACACCGTATTTGTGTATTTCTCAATGTACTTTATGTGTGGTGTGTATATATACAGGGGCAAATCAAGCTTTCCAAAAGTGGGGGGGGGGTTCTGAGATGGGGTGCCAAAATATAAATACAATTTAATCAATTTAATACAACATAATATGACAAAAGTGGAGGGAATGGAATCACATTTTAGCAAAAATCACTTTATAGTCATAGTCCAGATTTCTTTATAGTTTCTTATTCTGCTGCCTTAATGAAATGACCATCATGCAGTACTGTTCTTTCCATTTTTCCATGACAGAATGAAGCCCCACTTTATGCCATCTGTCATTTACCCAGGTATAAACCTGACTAATGCACACTGGCAGAAAAAATGTCTCTGCAAATGTAAACAATCCAAATATACCTGCAAGGTATGATGTGGTCTTAAACAAGTTTCAGTGTTTCGGAACACCTGCTCTCCCCGGGGAAAGATGGATATTTGTACGTTGTCATCACACAGCTTTTTCAATAGCATTATAAAATAGATTTGTTAGACAGTATGGAGTCAAGGCAGCCTAAACATGTCCTAAAATGTTTTAACTGCAGGGGAATGTAGAACAATTATGGTCCCTCAGTAAAAGACTAACAACATACACTTGATGACATTTTGTACAGAGGTACCACTGGCTTAGATAAAGAGTATAGGGATGTACACGCAGATGCCACTTTATTTCACCTTTGCTCTACAGTCACTGGATATTTACCCACATTTACTTTTTGCACCTTTACCTATAATTGCTGTCTGAAGACTCATAGGTGGTCCTGGGGTGAGACCTTTTCACTGGCAGATTTTATGGGTAACTAAAACATTGTGCTCCAAATCCCAACTAAATGGTAGAGGTTTCTAATAAAGTGTCAGAACTGAAATACAGTTTTGTAGAGTCTTCTATAACTTACTACTGTGAATAAAATGAGTACATGGATCATTTGGAGGTAATGAAAACATTTGCCTGACCTGTTTAATGAGGTGTTTCAGGTTTGGACGAGATCCCCACTCTGTGTGGTGTTGGTAAATCAATGTTTTATGCAACATACAATCTTCCATTAGCTCAGTATAGTTCTGCAGACTGCTGTAATTAAAGTTGTGGATGGTCCAGAAGAGTTCTCTGGCGATTTTGCTGGTGAGTGATGGAAGCCAGCCATTGTGAGAATGTAAAACACTTATACATTGCTGCGTTTCAGTCTAATATGTGTCACTCTTTCTACATGTAACTGTCTCTGTATAACATTTACTATGACTAAACTGTTTTTTGTATCTTCTGAATTATCTCTCTCAGTCATGGCTTCTTCAGAATCATAATATATATTTTTTATCTCCTTTTTTAAACTGCATGCTTCTGCATGAAGGAATGTTGTCAATAGATTATGTGACCAATTGATTCACTGACTAAATAAATAAATGGATAGATAGACAGAAGAAGAATGAATGAATGAATGAATGAATGAATGAATGAAAAATAACCTCTATTTGATCAAATGAACTTATTTCATAGATTCTAAAACATGGGCAGGGAAAAATTACTTTTAAAATAAGATTGTGTAGAGAGATATTTCCGAATATATGTATAATTGACACAAAAATATCCTGGTGAGACACCAGAATGTACATTGTCCATTATTCCAGCACTAACATTAGAGCGCTAATTTGAACGGCTGAGCTGGTGGGAAATGATTGTTTTGTTCTTTGCTCAGCCTTTATTACACTGATTATTTAATTACAGCATGCACCACCATAATGCTCTATACTGAGCTCTCTCCGACAGAGCAGGTCAGTCTGTTGTGAATGCTAAACTATGACTTGCCTCTGCTTGCAATCTTTCATTATTTTAAAGACAATAAAAGTATACGTTCCTGAGCGCAGGAAACGGAAAAGCTCCCTCTTTCTCTCTCTCTCTCTCTCTCTCTCTCTCTTTCTCTCTCTCTCTCTTTCTCTCTCTCCCTAACTCTCTCTCTCACTTTCTCTCTCTCCCCAACTCTTTCTTTCTCTCTCTCTCTCTCTCTCTCTCTCTCTCTCTCTCTCTTTTTCCCTTACTCTTTCTCTCTCTCTCTCTCTCTCTCTCTCTCTCTCTCTCTTTCCCTTACTCTTTCTCTCTCTCTCTCTCTCTCTCTCTCTCTCTCTCTCTCTTTCCCCAACTCTCTCTTTCTCTTTCTCTCTTTCCCTTACTCTCTCTTTCTCTCTCTCACTCTTTACCTCTCTTTCTCTCTCTCTCACACACACTCTTTCTCTCTCTCCCCTCCCTCTTCTAGGTCTTCTGTTTCACCATCTCTCTCTCTCTCTCTCTCTCTCTCTCTCTCTCTCTCTCTCAATCAAATATGTCTGCTTGTTCTGCGTGTTTTTTTTTTTCAATTACAGAGGATTTTCCTGTTTACATTACATGCCAGTCTGTGTTTGTGTGTACACATTTGTAAATAAATTGGCATAGTTCTGACTGTGTGTATATATATAAATACATACATGTATTACTGGTGTTGTATCTAAGTTTCTCCTAAACTTTTCAGGAGAACATTTCAAAACATTTTGGATCTGATAACAAGCCCATGTTTGGTTTGAATGTATTTATTTAAAACTGAGTGGAAATGAACAGTTGTGACTGCTAATATTTTTTTCACAGACCGAAGCCTCTCCTGACCTACAAAAAGCAATCTGAGCAGTATGTGAGGATGTACGGGAGCCAAGTGAATGTACATGATTGTGCAGATGCCAAATTACTACTGCTGCTCTGAATTCCTCCGACATACACTCACAAAAAACTCCATCTGTGAGTCACAATGATTTTAGCAATGCCAATTTATTACTATTCTTCACATCTCAGTGCTTTGATGATGTGCAATCCACTCTAAGAAGATGACATGCCTCAGCTGTGAGTCTTTATTAAAGCAAGGCTCTGGGACTCCTCAGAAGAAAAAAGTCCATTGTGTTTCACTGAACTGACACTGCCAGCCATGAACAGCTGTCAGTACAACCTGGGTGTGTATGAATGCACAACTGTGTGAGAATAATGCGAGAGAAGAGGAAGAGCGAGTGAGAAAGAGAGAAGGAGTGAGACAGAAAGCCATAGAAAGAATCATAGCCTGGTAAAACTGATACTAATGTGTTTCCAGATGCAGAAAATATCTAATTTTGACATTAATTTTGGAAATAAATGTGCTAATGTAACATATTTTGATCATGCAGACATTATGCACAAGTAGATTTTGATTCATCAATTTTTCCCCCAATAATGACCATAAATCTAAGCACAGTAACAAGCTTGAAAAGAATCGCACGTCCTCTGTCCTCACACCATGCAGGAAACTGCCAGTTTAAGCTGCAGCTGAGTGACATGTGATTTGTGGGAGGTAAAAATTTCTGCTGCTTCTTTTTCTCTGGGCAACTGTCTCTCTTCTAAGAGCTTGTTTTGGACCATTGTGCAGAACTGAGCACCACTCTGCCTCACTGGTTTTCAGATTGAGCTCTGCATGCTCTGAGGCCAGTAATAACAGGAGACCCTCACAATCAGTGATGGGATATCCAGTGCCTCCTTTGGCCCTTTGATTGATGGGCAATAGGTTAATATTGCCTGCTGTCTTTATGTGATATGGAAGCTCTTCTCAAATGGAAGCTCTTCTCTCCTCTACACTTGAGGACTCACAAAACGCATGCCGGCATTAAATGGGTCATGCAGTCTTTAGGGGGAGATAGAGGAGAGAGAGAGAAGGAGAAGGAGAAAGAAAGAGAGAGAGAGAGAGGAGGAGAGAGAGAGAGAGAGAGAGAGAGAGAGAGAGAGAGAGAGAGAGAGAGAGAAACATGACACAGACTGACTGTTTCATGTCATATGCTCCTTTAATTGTAACATATGTGCAATCCCCTGTTGTCTCAGGTGTAATAGATAAATAAATAAATAAATAAAAGGAGTCTCAGCCACACTCTTAAAAGCAGAAATACCCTTACAGCCTTGGCTTGAAAATTTGGATTTGGAAAATACTTAATTTGTTACATGCATACTTCTTAAAAAAACAGTTGGTCCTGGCACTCTCCCTGCTCTGCACATTGCAGTGCTTCCCCACACCCAACACACCTGATCCAACTAATCAGCACATTAATAAGGCTTCCCTGGGCTGAGGTGGGAGTGTTCAAGCAGGAACACACTACAATGTGCATCACAGCATGGCTACATGCTTCAAAGAACCACCATCAGAACACATTACATTATTAGGGGACCCAGAAATGGTTCTACTTAATCTCTTTTTTAAATGGTTCCTTTATTTTGGAAGGTGTACTTCTTGCAGAAATTGAATCAGCTGAACCGAATGGGGGTTGTAGTTTAAATGTGTGAGGTGGACAGCTTCAGCATCGCTATTTTCTCCACTGCAGTGCCAAAGTGGGTGGGAGGCAGATTTTCACCTCCACTGACAATAAGCCCATCTGACCAGCAGACAGAAAGAGCTCGCCACTGGGCAGCACTGCTCTACAGGTAGTCGTGCATGCCTCACAACTTAAAACACAGAGTAGGACAATTGGCACAGGTTTGAATACAACAAGTCAATCCTCAACACAAAAGGAACCCTGTTTTAGGCAAAATCGATCATTTGTAATAGTTTAATGACTGCAAACCCCGAAAAAAGCAGTGAAAAGCCAAGACTCCTGCTCGTGGCACCTACCTGACTCGGAATACCTCGGTCTGGCAAGGTCTCGGAAATAGTAAATGAAATCCAAGCAGTTCTCGTTCTGCAAGTCCCCCTTAGAACAGAGATCCGACAAGAGCTCCAGTGCTTTTTGGCAAATCCCGGCCTCTTTGTCGACAGGCATTGCCCACCAGCATGCTTGTGAATGGAGGGGCTCCTCGGCAGCACCGCGCCACCACTCCTCCTCCTACTACTCCTCCTACTCCTCTCCTCTTTCTCTTCTTCCTCCCCTCTCCTCTCCTCCTCTTCTACTTTCCTTCTTCTTCCTCCTCCTCGCGCTGCAGTCCGTCCTGTTCGCACTGGTCTCAGTTCAGCATCGCCCGGTTTTTTCAATTCCCCACCCGGTCTCCCCCTCTTTTGAGCTTTAAGTTTCTCGCGATACTGCTCGCGCGTCTTCAGGACCCACTTTCAGTGGATCCCGTGGTGCGATTTGGCTCGGCTGCGTCGCGCGTGGTAGTGGGTGCGTACTTGTGTGTGTGTGTGTGTGCGTGTGCGTAAAAGTGTGAAGGCGCGGTTCCAGTTGGATCTGCCACCGGTTGAATCCCGGGGCGCGCGCTCGAGTACGGCGTGGCGCTGGATGGAGAGCGTGCACGGGCTCGAGGAGCGCTGTCCTCTTTCGGAGAGGTGATGAAGTGGAAGGGGCGCACGCAGCGATCAGTCCTCTCGCACCGCGATGCGCGTGCACGCGCCCCACGAGAGAAAACTCGTTCTCTTCCGATTCGAGAGGAGGTGCACGTGAGGTGCCAAGAGGCAACCCGTATTATTTGGTGCATAGCGAAGCGTCCAAGGGGACTGATTATTATCAATTATCATGTCAGCTACTAGGGGCAGGGGGATCTGGAATGGGGATTAAGGGATTCTCAACTAGAAACAAAGCTGATTAACGTGTGTTCCCATGCATCTTGCATGTAGTGGCAAAATAAATAAAACACGGACTGCTTCTGCACGTGTGTGTGATCTGCCTCTTTTCTTTGCTGAAGAAAAGCATATATATCCACAGCACAGCATTCAATAACGAGTCAGATTAATTATCGGCTGTTAAAAAATGGTATCTTGTAAAACAGACAATGAAAAGTGCAGTTCAATGAGGCATTATCCACTTTTTACCCTGCTTTGAAATTACTCAACTGTAATGATCACAAATCTTGTTTTATCTCAGGGCAGATGCTCAAAAGATTCATCACCTTCATAGTGCAATGAATAAGTGTCACACCAGTGGCTCCTGGGGGCAAGTGGTGCATGGTGTGTCTAACAGAGAGCTATTTAGGATTCAACCATGCATGCTCATTTTCATACTGTGCGCTGTTTGGTTTTAGAAGCCAAAAAAATATAACAGTTAATGTAGTGTTCTAGATAGGAAGTAGAGAGCTATTTCAGATTCAGCCTAATACTCTTTTTTGAACAGTAATAGATTTTCAGCACAGTATTTTGGTGCTGTGTTGTCCAGGTGGGGACACAGTGTTCTCAGAGGGAAAAAAACAAACACACATACTTCCCCACACACACAAACACTTATGCAATTGCATCTGAGATGTCTGTCAAATACATTTTAGAAACATTTTATCTCCAGGTTCAATTTTGCCCTCAGTGACGCATATCACGTGTGCATAGCGGAAAAGCGGCATGCTCACAACTTTCCTGACCTATCGCATTTGACAAGTCATTGCAGTGTGAAAGTAAAAGTTCTCTGCATGCTTTTCCTCTCCGCACTCAGGGTTGGTGCCACTGTGATGGTGAAGAGGGCACTGGGTGAGAACAGAAGCAGACAGGCTGTGAATGCTGGTGGTAATGAAGATGCATGTGCTCTTATCAGCGAGCCCCTCAGTGTATGCCACCTGCTTCTTTCTCTGAGGGGAGTGTGTTGCCTCTGACACATATGTCATCTTTGCCCAGTAAATACCTCACGAAAAAGAAAAGCAACCCAAAATATGGCCTAAAGAAAAATAAGCAGGGATTCTAGATAGTCGAAGATCAGATGCAATGGGCAGAGATCTGGCATTAAGGGAACTCGTGAATGAGCGTTCTGTGAGATTTTGTGCTGCCGGACTCACGCTGGAAAAAGCACGGCTCATAAATCATCAGATAACCTTTGACCACTTGCTTAGCAGAGGTATATACAAAGTACTGCCAGACAGCAAAAGCTATTTGCCGAACAGAAAAGGAAGCGAAGGCACTTTAAACCTCACAGTCCCCCAATTACAAAGGTGGAGCCTGCAGTCAAAGCTGAATAATGCATGCAGTGTGCAATTTCCATGCCACGGGACCTAACAGTTCCAGAAACACGCAAACAAGCATGTCTGTGGGCTGTTGTCTTCCTTCAAACTTACACTACCGTTAATAAGGAGGCCAGAGTAGGTACACACAAAATTCACTGACAGCCCTAAGACTCATGTCAGTAATGTTCATGCACAGTGGCTAAAATCTCATAAAGAATATAAACAGTATGATGCGGGTGTTATATGGTCTCCATGGGAATACATGACCAGCTCTTATGTCCTTTGAGGTGTAAGGCACACTACTGAGAGGTTAAAACACTGTTTTACAAGATTATTTCCCCTATGTCGCTGATCGAAGTGATTCTCTTTGTGAGGTCCACTGTCACAAGTGCAGGATGATGGCAGCTGCTCAAATGCCCAGGGGAGCAGTAAGAAGAGTGGAGGTCACTTTTTCCTTTGTAGAGTGACATATTGATTAAATCAGATTTCCGCACAGTCACTTAGCAAGTTATATGCAACATTTTCATTTTCGAGTTCCTTAAAAATGAAAGGACCTGAAAGAGCCATGTTGTGGAAGAACTGCTTTCAAATATAAAGCACCTGTGTTTGAATATGCATTTTTGTAAGTATGTGATAAAATGTTTTGCATTTGAGCTATCACAATGAATTTTTACATTTTTAATAGAAGTTATTTGTAAGGGTTAAGTCTCATTTTCAGCCCTACTTTGATTAACTTTGGTCAAAAGTGGTATTGCTGTGGGGGTTTAAATGCATTTCTCTAATCATGTTGACTTACTCTTGCATAAAACAATCCAACATTCTGTGTTTGCTGAGCTCGTTTCAGCACCAATGTTTAATTGCACATGCAGTGTGTGGAATCTGTCACAGTCTTGTCAAACCCCCTCTACCAACAGGCCTTTCAACGCTTGGCATCAGCTGCCTATTAACCATGAGCACCTGGACATCATTCCCACTCACCTGTTCATCATCCACACTCATCCCCCTCCCTCTGCCAGCCTGTCTTTTTTGACAGTCTTAAATATAAAGGTTTCTAAATGTTTCTTGGAATGGATGGTTACAGAAAAACCTGAATTGTCCTTTTAACAAATGTCATTCTATATTGTTCCAAATAATTAAATTTTTTTAACTACCAACAGAGCCTCTTTGCAGATCCGGTTTAAGAAGAGCTTACCTGAAAGCTGGATCAGGTGTGTTAGATGTAGAGCATATCTAAAATCATGCCAAGCTGTGATTTCAACTTGTCAACAACACTGTCTATGTAGAAAAATATGTTTTCCATCACACGCTACATTTTGCAGGAGATGTTCCCAGGTTGAGTGGTCTCCCAACGCGAGGCAGTTCTGTGGCCGCCGCGCTCACCTGATTTAAGTCCCTGTGACTTTTTTCTGTGGAGGTACCTCAAGACTGATGTTTTCAAACAGTTGTTCCTTGGACCCACTGAAGGAGGCTATTCAAGAAGAAACCCAACATGCTAGTGAGAGTGATGGAAAACTTCCAAGAATGGCTCCAAATGTGTATCATACGGTGGCCAAGAGAGCTGAACACGCTGCACCATGCAAACAGAAAAAACACACAACAAATTAATAAAACATCTCCATCAGTTTGACAACACAGGCGCTGCAAATACAGAAACATACTGCAAATTCTCACAATACAACCAAACACACGAATGCGCTGCAAATACACGAACGCGTAACAAACGCACTGCAAATAGCAGGGATCTCAACGGAAATGTTTCAGGGGGACCTCAAAAAGGGGGGGGGACCTTAAATATACATTTTCATAGCAGTTTCACAGCAGAGGGGAAAAAATATGTCAGAAAAAAGAAGAAAAAAAACGGGGTAGTTTTACTTGCTTGTTGCCTACAGTTTTTCTCAGAGTAACTCTAGCTAGCTATAGCATTAAATTAATATTTCACAGTTAAGTGTGTAATTCGTCAGATCAGTCTAATAATGTCCCATAGACCAATTCATGGTATCACCAGGATGTTAAAATGAACAAAAAACTCTCCTTTTAGCTCCCGGAAAACACCTCTGCTCGGTTCGTCACTTTTTGAGGTCCCCCTGAAACATTTCCGTGGTGATCCCTGCAATTTGCAGCACGTTCGTGTGTTTGCAGGGCATTCATGTGTTTGCTGCGTGTTTGTGTGTTTGCAGCACATTTGTATGTTTGCAACATTTGTCTGTGTTTGGTTGTGTTGTGAGAATTTGCAGTGCCTGTGTTGTCAAACTGATGGATATATGTTTTTTAATTTGTTGTTTTTTTTCTGTTTGTATGTGTTTTTTGAAGTTGCAGCGCATTGAGCTCTCTTGGCCACCGTAGTATCAGCCGTCAAGGCAACCGTTAGAGTGATATAATTGT
>JBBKCR010000018.1:7302560-7336042 GCA_037577295.1 Ladigesia roloffi
GCGGAGGGGAGGAGTAGAGAGGAAGGGAGCGTGGCCCACTCGGCGCCGCGTCTGCCTGTGCTTACGCCTGTTCGTAGTTGCCGCCGTGGCTCTCGGAGACTCGGTGATTGGCTTGTTTTTCCGATGATCGCCGGCGGACGAAGGACTGGAGCTGAGAGGAGGAGAAAGGAGGAAAGTAAGGTCAATCAAGCATTTAGTTGGAGCGAAACTGCTCCCAAGAGCCCCCCGCTTGTTCACTTTCCTGTCCCAGCTGACTGGTGCACCTGTGGAAGACTCACTCGCGCACCCACACACACTCTCTTGCCTGCAGCAAGGGAAGCCCCACCCCTTTCCTTTGCCATGTCCTTCCTCTTTGTTTTTGTTTTTGTTTTGCTGGCCTCCTCGCTCCGTTACATAAACAGCATAAGCATCATTCTCCTTCTGTAAAGAAAGCACTTTCCGAGTTTTCAAACTTAATGCAGAAATATAGGACAATTCAAGTATTCAGATGGAACCCTGTTAAGCCTGATTGCATGGAGAGGATTTAACCACAAGGACTTGACAAGAGCATCCTGGTCGTCATTAATAAATTATCCAGCATTCTTTGTTATCTCCCAAGCTATTGGACCACTCTCTAATTTTCACTAAATGCTTAATGTATGCCACCAATCTATGGTATGTACCCCACACATTTATACTTAAGGCTCAAATTTTTAATGCAGGACTGGTAAGAAAAATCATGGCATCATGACCGTGTGTTTAAGAATTGCGAGAATGCAGGACATCTGCAAGGAAGAAAATAATGAGTTTGTTAAAGAAGTAATCAAATGTTTTAATTTCATCATGAATTCATTATTGAATAAAAGAATCACATTAACACTATGATTCATATTTGCTTAACAAGCCATTTCTTTAACTCCAAGCTCTCCGTTTACTGGGCTTCCAAAAAATGCTTAGCAGCCACTGCTATTTATTATTAACTTTTCTGTGCTGGCATGAAGCTCACAACTTTTTCATGGATAGATTTTTAATGTCGAACTCCAGATTCGATCACAAAATATGGCTAGGAATCACCAGACCACCAGAATGATATTTTCTCTACACTTTTCCAAAATCAACACAGCTTAAGATTTGTTTGCAATTTGCATCTGTGTAATGTACTATGTAGTTTTACTTTGTTGGCTTTGCAGCCATTTCAGCAAGCAGACAATGTGAGCTGTCCAACGGAATCCAACGGAATTCTAGTGCACCAGCAGGGGCAGTCAGTAAGATGTTCATCCCTCTTTTTTTACTCTGAAAAGGGAGCCATATATTCTCTTTGTTTCTTCTGTTTTGTTTAACACAACTTGTGGAAACTTTTGCCACTTACTGAAAGCCTTGACATCAATTACTACCTAAAACTACGTTACATTTTGTAACTAAAGTATTTATCCAAATATTCTTTAGTGTGTCTAACTTTATTAGCTATCACTGCTTTAGTGATATTCTATCAATTACACTCTATTTATGGTTCACAAATCTTTATAAAAACACTATTTATGGTTAGAAATCTTTATAAAAACATTTTTTTATGGCAGCAATTCACCATTTTTGTCTAGGGATAATATTTTGGATAATAAGTGGCTCTGCAACCATCCTCCGGTGCATTTCAAGCCCTTACAAATCTAATCTTTAATGTTTGCTCTATGCTTTTCTCCCTTCACATGCTGAAACAACCCTCTTTAAATCATAGCCTACCTCCCTTAGGGTCCCCAAATAACTTACAGAATGAGAGCTGTTAGTCTAGGCAGCAGGGTGTTGCCTCCAGAGAGCTGCAGGTATCTACACTTGCCATCGCCCTTCATGGAAAACATCCCTGGTCAGTCAGTATGTGTGATCAGCCTCAGTGTTGACAATTTGTCCAAGAGCAACAGCATCTAATAGTATGCTGGGTTTAACATTCTTATTCCATCTAACATAGAAATAGCATTTGAAGTACAATTTCAGTAAACGATCAGGTCTTTTAAGCTCTGGTGGCTCTTGATATATACATATATATATATATATTAAGATATATATATATATTAAGACTCCACATGATAGGAATGGAATGGATGAAGGATGTCCCTTTTGCTCCCTCCTGAGGAGTGTTGTTTGTGTCTGCTTCTAAGTATTGTTTCCAGAAGGACAGACATCTCCTCTGTCCTCTGACAAGTTGAGCAAAATAAACACTCATTGTTGTGCCGAGACAGGCTGTTCTGTTGACATCTTAAAGGCTTAGCTCTAGCAGAGGTGAACTATGACTGGTAGAGCTAGATAAGTCAATTTAATGCTTCTTATCAGTTCAACCACATTCACAGAACCCAGTGTAGTGAAACACTGTTTCTCTAGGAGCATAGTGCAACACAAAGAATAAAGACAGAACACCACAACACTACACATTTCAGGGTAGGACAGGAGTAAACTAAAGTGACAGAGTGTAAGTGAATCCAGTACTATGACTGAATACTAGCAGAGTCATTAAGTGTGCAAAACAAGCAAAAGAATGGAAAGATTGTGGTAGCTAGCAATAAATGACTGTGCAAATATAGAAAGTAGCAGCAACAGGATTAGAAAAAAGTACAGTAAATACAGACATGGTTATTTATAGGGCAGAACATTTTAGTGTGTGTTTGCAGTGTGTGTTTGTGTGTGTGTGTGTGTGTGTGTGTGTACTGTTGGTTATTCTGTTCTGGCCTGGGGGAAGAATCTGTTCTCCATCCTAGTAGCAAATGTCCAGACAGAGGAAGAGAAATTAGAATGTTGGAGCGGTGTGTGGTGTCCTCCACTATTCTGGTGTATTTGCAGTTGCAGCATGTCTTGTAAATGTCTGCAACAGAGGGGAAAGAGACCCTGATGATCTCAGCAGCCCTTACTATACGCTGTAGGGTTTTGTGATCTGATGCAGCCCATTTTCGGTACCACATCAGGATGCACCAACAGAGAAGCCTCTGTATAGTCCCACTGCTTGTCTTCCTAATGGCTTCTGAAGGCAACTTCAGAGTCTGAAGGGCTGCACAATGTTTGCAGTGATAAGAACAATATTTCTGTAAGGAACTTCAAACTGTGGAAAATTCATCAAAACATTTGTTGCCATAGTTTCAAGAAATGAAACAGTATGAACATTTTCATACTCTCCAATTATTTAACACCCTTCAACCAAAAACCATTAAAGTGTTTAACTCAGAAGATGGTAAAAAGGTGCTGGCAATGATTTTTTGATGCAAAATGTGTGTGTGCGTGTGCATGTGTGTTTGCAAGCAGTTAGTAACACTTTATGTACTTTAAGCAAGCATAACACATCAGTCTCATTAAAGAATCATGGAAAGAGGCAATATTGGACTTTGTCACCCAGATGAAACAGGCAGGTGTGGTTTTCATGGGAACTACAAGCTGATCTATACAAAAATAAATAAGAAAGTAAAATTGGAGACACAGCTGGAGGCTTTATGAGATTTTAGAATGCTTCCAAAGTCAGTTAGGTTTGTTATCACCATAGGGATGTCATTTAGGGAACGCAGGGTGAAACAATGTTCCAAGATGGATAAAGTGAATTTACTTTTTCGATGACATTAAATGAACTTCACCAACGCAACAACTCAACTAACTTAATATCTTACACACACCCACTCACCTGCCTTGTGGGAATAGAGCACAGAGCATGATGTACCTATATATTTCTGGGTTATATATTAAACTGAAAAATGGAGAGGATAGAATTAGCACAGAAAGAAAGCCATATTCTTTTAACACCATAGCTGGGTTTGCCTTGTAGTCCACGTAGTCCTGGAAGAGTTGCACGTAATGTGAATGTGTAACGTGGTTCAAATAAATGTGGAATGTCCTAAGCTACCGTAAGTTTGATACTCATCTGTACCCTATTTAGAATTTGTCAATTCTACCTGTGCCTGTGTGGAGTTTTGGTGGATATTCAGTTTCCCCATATTGTTCAATATCATGTATGACAGACAAGACGATTATGCTAAATTGTCCCTAGCTGTGACTGTGTATGTGATTGTGTGTGATTGTATATGTTGGCATGTTTAGTTTAGTGGCTAAGATAGTGAATGAATGACTAAATAAATTCATGTTTCTTGTATCTCAAAAAATGCCACCAAAGTTTCAGTCAATTTTTGCACAGAAGAACCAGGTTACTTCTCAACAAATGTTTTAAGATCTTTTAGATCACACTTTGTACTAAATTGTAACTTTAACATATCCACTTCCAGTATAAAATGTTTGATCATTCATATCTTATATTTATCACATTGCAGCTATAAACTTGCCTGAAACACAATACACTAACGTGGTTGGAATACCAAACTATTTAAAAGCTTTCAAATTCATCTTTGGGGTAGGACTAATGTGCTAAAATTAAATATTTGAAATAAACTGTTTAAGCTTAAATAAAAAATAATTTTCAAAACCTAAAAGGCTACAGGGAGGTTCCACCCCATCCCTAAGAGAAGTTAGACTGGTGCTCAGTTTGTACAACAGTCTGCTGTATTTAAGGAAAAAGTAAAGCGATGCATATAGATCCTTTACAAATAAAGGGGTTTACCCAAAAACCTTTACATTATTTTGAGATTCTCAAACCATTAACAGTTTTTTTTTCATACCCACCCATCTCATTAACATCTTAAAGAATGGAAATAATTTTTGTTAAGTAGAGAACGGATTCAGGTTTATTAGCGAACCTGAACGGGTTCTTCAAAGGCACCACACAAAGAGCTCCTTGTTGGAACACTCATTTTTAAGAGTGCACTCGAATTCTTTTTTTCTTCAAAAACTTTTGATTTGTAGTCACTATATATCAAAAACAAAACCTCTTGTTTCTCTGCAATCTACACACAGTACTTGAAATCATGAGGTGATTTTGATTTTTTTTTTTCTCCATCAGACACCTTCCAGCAGTTAAGCCTCAAATGTCTAACACATCCAAACTCTCCTGGAGGGAAACGAATAATCTCCCTCACATATTTAAATGCTAATTTTTCCATCTCGCCTGAGACTAACTGTTTGTACACCTACATGGAAAAGCAGTGTCTTGCACTTAAAAGAAAGGAAATAGAAAGAGAAAGAAACAGTGTAAAGTAGAAAGAAAAGTGATTAGGAAACTTCTCATTATGGTGACAATTACCTTGAAATGCTGCACAATGAATCAGAATTCATATAATAGCAAGGTAGGCAGCTTAACGAAAGGAAGTCCTTACCCTATCATGGCTTTTCGTATTTTGAAGTTGTGATTCTTTCCTCAGCAGAATAATATTTGGAGAGTAAAGGGCAGGGGCAAATTTTAAAGTTAGCACGTTTGTCTTTTAACTTGAGGAAAGAGTTTTGCAACTGATCTTGAGCTGGGTATTTTTAGATGAGAATTTGTATATTCTATCTCATTCCACACTGAGCATGCTAGAGAATTTCACTCGGGATCAATAAAATGAGTCTTATCTTGTCTTATCCTTATCTTTACTTTAACATTGTGTCCTAGCTACAGTCACTCCTCTGTTGAAAGACTAAAAATAGTCTTTAACACATATAACCCTTTTAGACATGTTAAATCTAAATGGATGTTTTTTGTACTGTATGTAGGCACCAAAAGAGATGATGGTCAAACTATCACAATTTTTACTCATGTTTAGTAAAATGTGTAAATAATCATCTAAAACAATACTCAGCTGAAGTTCAATTTTAAAACTCCACTCACTGTGTTTCACTATTATAGTCTATTTTGTTTTATTGTCTTTCATTCTGCAATAAACAATGATGCAAAACATTGACAAGAACAACTGTGTAGCAAACAAAGTTTTAGTTTGCTGTACTAGCCGATTAGTCGTGCAAAATGACTCATGAAAGAGATTTAGTGTTAAGGTAATAAAAAATAAAAACAGTAAAATAGCAGCAGATGATAATGTAATGAGATCAAAATTCAATAGATGCAATCGATTCACAGAGTATACAGTTGAGTTGTACATTGCACAAATCCAATTCATAACAGGTCTTATGGCTTCAGGTAGAAAAGATTTCCAGCGGCAGTCGGTCCTGCATTTTGAGATGAAATAGTACGGTTATGCATGTCGTTGTTTATACGTGCTATATGTGCCAGTCTGTTGATATTTGGTCCTATGTCTAGCCCAGTCCTCTTTATTATCCCGTTCAGCAGTGTGTTGTTCTTGTGTCCTCCTCTGTCCAGGTTCTCTCACTCTCTGGTTGGTATACATACCCCTATGTTTCAGTCTGTGTTGGGGGAGGATCTGTGGATTTTACTGTGTACGGTTGCTGTTGTTCAATATCCTTAGTTATCGTGCCTTGCTCAAATCTTTGGTTCAACCCAGTGGATTATCTTTTGTTTTCTCTTTGACACTGGACCCCTTACTATTGTTTATGTTTAATTCTATGTTTGTTCATTCAACTTGTGGATTTTGTAAATGCACCCTGTCTCAAACCCCATCATTATCCATCACACGATCGTTAGTACGGAATCTCCATTTTTCTGGCCAAGGAAAGCTTAAGTCTTTCTTGAGCATCTAGAATTCATAACCGGCATTATAGATCATTAAATTAACTACAGTATAAATAAATGATACTTGTTTTGCACCATACTTTTTCCAGTCAAGCTTCATGTGAATAAATATCACATAATTCCAAAAACAAATATGAAGTCCATACTTCCATAGAAAGAAAATCTTAATCCCTGCTCCTGTGGCTAGGCAGAGTGTTAAGGGAGATGACCTGTGATCAGATGGTTGTGGGTTAAAACTTGGACTGCTAGTGGCGCCACTGAAGTGCCCTTGAGTAAACTACCTTCCCCTTAGAGTGCTCCCCAAGCACTGCATTACTGACTGACCGCTGCTTCACTTGGTGAATGGGTTAAATGCAGAGAAAGAATTTCACACTGTTCACACTGTGTGCTGTGCTGTGGTGTGTTCACATGTTCACATAAGCGGCCACTTCAGTTTACTTAACTGTCATGACATGAACATGCTATCTTCCCTCTTCCAATGATCTCATTGTAATTCCCTGTGTGAGCAGCTTCCCATTCCAGCACTATTTACTTTAGCAAAGCTGCTTTGTAAAACATGTTGATTCCTTCAGGATAGACTTAAGACATTCTGGCCACAAAAGCTACTAGACTTCTGGCTAAAAGACCGCAAAATCCAATATCACTTTTATACATTTTATTATGTGATTATCTTATTATTGTTTTATCCATGTGTGATTGACCTACTGTGTTTTGGCATGCCTAAAGATCCAATGTCTCACCCAAGCACTTTTTGTGGTGGTTTTATTTAAAGGATGATGTTCAGGTAGCATTTTGACAGGAACAGAAGAGAAGGCTCTACATCAGGCATCACCAAATGGCGGACCGCGGTCCAGATCCGGACCGAGTGCTGGTTCTGTCCGGACCCATGACCTGTCTGGTAAATTCACTAGATTGAGTAATTTTCATAGAACAATTATTTTGGACGGTCGTGGCTGTTTACAGCGAGTCCTGCTACTCCAGTTAATACAACAACAGCTTCACTCGTTAGTTTAATAGTAATGGAAAGTCCGGCTTATTTCAGAGAGCCGTCTCTTCTGGCACGGCTCCCAGAGAGGAGCCGGTGTTGTGCCAAAAAGTGATCGTCTGCCAGAACTTGATTGCCGTCTGTGGGAGTGCGCTCAGCTGCTTAAAGCTGTAGCACCTAGATTAACTTGCTTGATATCATTCAGGAAGGTTATATTTGCCACATGATACTGCAAGCAGACCCTTATAACTGCTAAAATATATTGAAAAGGAACATTAAAAATGATAATATCTGGTTTTCAAGCTGCCAAAAAGGGATTACAGCTTAGAACTTGTGATGGTCTCAGGTTATGAGCTCCAGTCACTTTTTGGCAGCTTGAAAACTCCATGTTCTCAGTTTTAATGTTCCTTTAAAGGTATTTCCGCAGTTATAAGGGACCATTTGCATTATAATGTGTCACATTTACCCAAAACCCTACCCAACCCGAGGAAAAAAACAAATAGTTTACAACACATATTGATCAATAGTGAAATGTGTTTTTTAACTTAAATGTATTTGCCTGGGACTCTTTCTATTTACAGTAAAAGAGTTAGTTGTGCACTCAGTTCATTTTCTGCATTGGAAGTGAACAATACATTTTGAGTAAACTATATGAAAATGTGGACATAGGGGAAGGCTATAAGACACAAGATGGACCTCAGTTTCGGACCTTCTACCGGGACGAAATGTAATAACTGGACCTCTGTGATTTTTAATTGAATACCCCTGCTCTACATCCTACCTTCCTCTGATGCTGTTGCTACAGTAATATGAGTAGGGGAATTCAGTTTTGAGCCGATTCAGGAGTATTTTGCCTGGTCCATTTCTGATGACCTTCTGAACAGGTTACTGCATGTATGCTAGGGCAACATAAATTTAACTTTATTTGGTGCTACAAAGTAATTATTCCAGTTGTTTGCATAGAATGTTCATAGTCTACATAAGCGATGTGAAGCTCAGATTAGGTTTATTTAGCTCTAATATTGCCAAAGTCTCTTAATCACTTATTGGTGAGCCGAACTCATCATGCACCACCCCCAACCCCCCCGCCCCAAGAACCATGGCTGAGATCTACAGAAAGTACTGCAAAGGAACATGTTTGAAGAATTCCACATGTTTGAAGAATGTCCCATGTTTGCCAACTTTGAAGAATGCCATTTGAATGACTACCAAAGTGCTGTGGGACAATGTACACGAAGAACATTTATGCAGTCATCTCCTTTCTTATGTATATAGCCATAGAAAGAAATAAGAGTCCATTTAAAGCTGGTGAAGAAAGTCCAGACCAGTTTTTAAGTCCCAGTCTGCCCCTATCATCATGTGCTCATCAAATAAGCTCAACTCTGAGTGGCATATTGTAAAGAGAGATGAGATTCTCAAATGCCTCCCAATTATTTGCTTTACAAAAGATAAACACATGCTTCTTTAAACAATATTGTCTAAAATAGAGGTATGGGTAACTTAACTATGTACACAGAATTCGATAACTCATGTATTATATGGGTGTAGAAACTTTTATAACTTATAGAGCTCATTGTAGAGGATGCAGGAAGCTATTTAATATTCAAAGTGCATCCACATAAATGCGTTTTTAAAAGCTTAGTTGTTTAAGAAGGGGAACAAATACAGAATTAGATTTGTAATAGTATTGACAGATACTCCAGGCAGTGATATCAGTGAAATGAAAAAGTGATATTTTGCCACCCCTTGTCTACATAATTAATTTTACTGCAGAATTTCAAAGTAAATGTGATCAATCATGTAGGATCATTAGGCAATACTGAAAGTAGTTATTATCTGGGGGGTATTATATTATTATTATTGAATATGGGTACAAGAAACAGAACATATCTGCTGAGCTTCCAGTGATGAACATGGTGTTAATGGAACATAGTCTATAATAAACTCTGTTTACCATTTATAATAGTAGATAATACTAAGAGCCAGTTTGGCCATTTGTACATTAATATTTATATGAAAAATATGTGCCAAAAGATAGCACATACTTTCTTTTAAAAGAGCTATTTGTACATTGTATGCTTCCTGATGCAGTAATACACATTCTACTAAGGGCAGTTTCTATTAATAGAGAAATGAAACACTAAGTAGAGAGTTCCAAAGTGAATACATTAAATAAAGAATGTCTATTTTAAGTTCTTTGTTCTTTCACCACTGCTCTTTTAGGTGCTATAATGAAGAACTTGCATTAAATGGTACAGGGTTATAATAACTAGTGAGGATGTTTTTCCAGAGCTCTTTTCTTTTTAATGTGTGAAGAAGTGAATAGGTCATGTTTAGGCGAATAGCCGCTGAACATTGTTATTGCATGATAAACGTAATGTCTGTACCGTATGCTCAGTTTCCATTAAGCCTGCTTTTGACATTTTCATGGTCTTACTATAGAAACAGAAATGGCTTGACTTGCTTATAATAGAGGCCAGTGGGTAGAGGTGGATGTTCATTGGCTTATGCTATTTCTGAGATTGTGTTCTATTGTGATGTTTGAACTTTGCTATGCATCTGCACACTATGCATGCTAAAACGAGATTCAAGCACCTGATGTATTCGGCTTATATATTTTGTCTCAGTGGTTAATGTGGGTAAAAAGACATTTGTGTTAGACAAAGCAGAGGCTCCTCAAGGCTTTCTGAATCCAGATGTCCTGCAGACGGTAGGAAAAATGATGAATTGTGTGTGTTGACAGCTCCACAGCCCCTGAGCTCAGATACTGCTTTCCACAGAGCAGCAACCACTTCCCTTCTAATTAACATGGCTCAGAGGAACAGCAGAGCAGGAAACAAATTAGCCTTCATGGAAAGTCGAAAAAAGGGATCTAAGACTCAACAAAGATTGAAAGGCATAGGTCTGCTCCTCTTTAATGTAACACTTATCTGGTTCCTGTCCAATCATCTGTTTTACCATATAGTTAGAGATATGCCCCCTGCAAAACAGTAGCATGCTAATGTCATGTCTAAAACAATATTACTATACACTGAAATGTCAATCAAATCACTGCCTGTCACTCTGATCTCTACTATGTGCAATAGCATACTACTTATCATCATTTGTGACTGTAAATTGCTTATTTATATTTGCCCTGCATTGTGTAAGGCATAATGTATTTCCAACTGAGGTTTTTCTACAGATTTTTACTGATTTTTTTCATTGGATTTTTATATTGTTCTTGACTTAACATGTGACACTGTAACATAAGCGTTTCCTTTGGGATCAACAAAGGTTTCTGAGTCTGACTCTGTTTTTAATTCCACTAGTACATCTTCTGTAAAGTAATTCCATATGGTATTGGTTATAGGACTGCTGTGTCAGGAACTCCTCCTGCTTCATACCAAAGATGGCAGATAGGGCTGAAATCCAATCACTGTACATTATTAATGTGAGGTTAATAGTATGACTTTACATGACTTATGACAAGGTTAAAGAGAGGAAGAACGTCAAAATCGCTGGGAAACACAGTGCTGTAAGGACATTTTTCAGTGGTTATCAGTCAACTTTTCTGCATATTTGCCAGAAAAGTCACCATATCATCACACTTTCACCAGCAACATGTACTGACGACATGATGGCTCCCCAGACTCATGATTTCTGCTCCAATACTGATCATTTTATTTCGATGATGCCAAAGTAATCCAGGTTTTCCTGTCCAGATGCGCTTAAATTATTCCGTATTTAAGTGCTTTTGCCTACTAAAGTCTCACTGTCCTGTTCTTTTCAATACAATTCAAAGTCACTAAGGTCATTCATATTTTTCCATTCTAAATTTTAATTAAACCAGTGCAAGAAGTGCTAGGCGATTGTTTTATACCATACACTACACTCACTTAATACAAAATGTGTAGGGATGTGCAATTTGTTAAAAGGTGAACAAGGTGAATGCATATTTTGATGAATGTAACTACACAGTAATCTATGAACACAATGTGAAGCTTTTCATTCAAAACAATATACTTTATTTTCGGATCGTTACATATGAACATGATATGACAGCACACCTAATCTGCCATAGAGAAAATAGCAGTTTCATGACATCCAGGCATGAAACATCATATGTTGCATTAACAAATGCTCATAAATGTTCCATACAGAAGGAAGATGAGAATAATTATTTGCACAAAAGTTCACTCAACAACTCGACTTTCAATATCCGAGAGGATACATTTAATATATATATTTTTTAAAACCTTGGCAATGGCATGAATTAAAGCATTGTGTCTGATTGTGTTTTTTCATAATGTTTGGCTGTTGTGTGGTGTTCTGTGATGATGATGTAACACCGGAAAAAAAAAAAAAAACTTGGTGTGTTTTACTACAAAACTCGAGGCATATAATGAACTCTGGGCCACACAGTCACTGATAGTGTGACTATAACTCTTTAGAATTGAAAGAGAGAGAGAGAGAGAGAGCGAGAGAGAGAGAGAGAGAGAGAGAGAGAGAGAGAGAGAGAGAGAGTATGTATGTCTTAGAGTGCTAGTCGAGCCATTACGTGGTCTAAGAGGGAAGGAAAAGTGATTACCCTGTGCAAACGGATGAGCTCCTAACTGAGTCTTCCTTTTGCCCGAATGGCTCTTTCCTCTGCTCTGGCTCATGTTCTCCCCCAGAGAGCCTAATTGCACTACACACACTGAGGAAAAAAAGAAAAAATAATTGAATGGGTTGGAAGAAGGTAGAAGTATAGGCTCTCTCTCTCTCTCTCTCTCTCTCTTTGTTTCTCTCTCTCTCTCATACACACACACACACTGTTTGATTGTGATGTGTATCAGTACTGGCAGAGAGCATTGTATTGATCCAATGGAGCACCTGTTCAAACAGAGCGCTTTAATCTTCTATGGCAAGAGTTGTCATGTGAAATCCTTTTAAATGTCGCTACGACACCAGAGCACTTGCTCCGGACTCCCCAAGAGGAAGTGAAAACTATACAGGGTTGTCATTCTGGTCATTATTGGTTTGTTGAAGTGAGAAAAAAAAATAGCCAGATTCCAGCTCAGGACAGACTGACCAGGCTGGTCTGTAAAGGCATTACTACCCCATTAAGCAAATGGGTTTCCCTGAACCTTTCTGGTGTTAGATGCCACTGATTGGTAAATGGGGACCGATGCAGATTGTACTCCCAGCAGTGAGTATAGCCACGAAAACTACTTTAAAATGGGCTCTCTCTGCATATTTTATCAGCTTAACCTATGACTCACAGTACCATTTGCTAACTGTACAGCATTCTAGGAATCATTACTACAGATACACTACTTTATGGTAGTGTAGTATGTCAGTAAATTAGGGTACATTATTTGAGGGTTTTGGTTTTAGAATACTAAGAATATTTAGAATTAGAATATACTGATTATTCCTCAAACCTAAATGAATATTAAGCTACAAAAACAGACCATTTATAATGAACTACTTTGGTTCTGTCATGTATATAATATATAGACATCATGTCAGCCTAGGTTTAGCTCCTATTCAATGGAAGTACTATGAAATATTCCAGCCACAGACATACTACAGAGCTGCCTATCCAATCCAATACAAACACACACACACACACACACATATATTTGTCACATGAAAGCAACACAAAGACATAGTTCACAAATGTAAGATGACACCCCATTTAAGTGATGACTGCCTATGGATGGTGCTTCTAATTGGAGCACCAGATTGACCTGGAACTACTGCCAAAGCAAATATTGATTAATTCACTTAAATGCTTCTGACTTGCCAAATCAGTCACTCTACTTGAGCCACACTGATCAGGCCAGAAGCTCCCAAATCAAGCACTGAAAATGGCTGCATTACAGGCCTGGACGAGCATCAGCAGAACTGATATCGTCCATCTGGTATTGTGTATGGTGTCTGCTAACCGACTTCAGGCACAGGATTTGTGAGACAAATATGAAACATTTATGAGACAAATAAATACGATACATGTCATGATTATGTTCATTTGTCCCATTAATCAATTATGGTCATACTTTGATTTTCACATTTACAGCTATTCCTTATTTTACTTTTTAAAGTATTTGACTGTAATTGGGTTTATATTAGCTCCCCTTAAATAAAAACTAAATAAATAATCCATGTCCAATGCCAAAACAACAAATATGTACTTTGTGTTGCCACTGTCCAAATATTCGTGTACTGAGATGTGAGTTGCACACCTTAGAATTTTTGTTCCTAGCAATAACTTCATGATTTAAACTTGATTAAACTAAGTATTTATGGCCTGTATTGTATGCTGTGCACATTAACATTCTTCACAATATTTTTTTCTCTCTACATTTGTGCAAACAGTCTTTCTGCAGCACAATCTGCAATCTGATTGCTTTTACACATCCATTTGTCAAAAGAGTCCTATGCAAATTTGTAGTGTGCAATCATCTGAAATTTACATGCATTTGCAATCATGTTAACCTTCTTATCGAACAAAAAGAACACGTCAGGGCACCACAAAAACAAGCATTTGACACGCTTTCCACTTACAAAAGCTACTTAAATTTGGCATGAACACAAAAAAGGGTAAAAAAGAATTTCACGAGGGCATAGCATGTAGGACTAATTGCATGTGATGTAAAAGGCTTGTTTACACTGCTTTTATTTTTCCATTTGTTTTTCCTTACAGTACTTTAAGGAGGACTTGTAAGATGTCATTTGTTGATTTATCTGCAACAATATTACATGATATTGATCGTCGGAAGCCTGGCTGGACTCGTTTTGCTAATGTGTGATATTCCATGTAGTTATATGAAATGGTCAGAATGAGCTGTGCTGAAACTAATAGCTTAAGAATTTCAAGCAAGTGAGAAAAATATGTAAAGGCTGTCAGTAGGAGGGAGCTGTATTGTACAATGCGAGTAATTAGACAAATACAGAGCACATCTGAGGAGCAGCCCTGTGATTGGGCGACGTTCTATGTGTTTAAGCTGAGCTATTATGCATTTGTCTTCATGCCTCCTGTAAAAGACTGTGGGGGCTGGTTAGAGCTCTGCAAAGCCTGTTAAGTATGTGAGAAGCACCTGGTGGAGGTGCTCCAACTGCTCTTAACATCCTCCTATTCCTCTCGTCCGACCCTTTCTCTCATCACTTCTTCGCGAAGCCGAGTCGTTTGTAGGCCTCCTCTTCTGCTGTGTGGGATTTCAACACTATGTTTGGAAAACACACAAGCTCACACTCGCCCATAAACACACAAACACTTGTCACGGTTTGAGGAAAGCCGTTGCCACGGAAACATACACACCATTGGTGCAAGGCACGGGTAGAACTGTTTGATCATTCAGCTGAAGACTACACACCACAGCACGGAGGAGAACGCTGCTGGGCTCCGGCTTCCCAAGTGTTCTTAGTTGCAGCAGTTCAGGACCGTGGACAGCGTCTTATGGCCATCACATTCCTGTTACTTTCCTGACCTCAGCTTTTACCGAGCATCAGCACTGGCCTCCGCCTTGGTCTCAGTAATAGCATTAAAATTCAACACAAGCCTCAGGCTCATTTAGTTTAGGATATTAATGTTCTAATGAAGAAGACATATATAATATGTCAAAATCTGGTATCACATTTTTGAATCCAGCACCACGGGAGGGAGATTAATTCTTCGTTCTTAGCAGCGCAATCCACACATACTGAAACTGGCTGGCGTTGCCGTGGCAACGTGATGCTTGGTGAATGGCTGAGCAGCGGCAGGCTCAGGGGCTTTAATTGCTTTATTGGGGAGTCTCTTGTGCCTGTCTTTCACCATCCTCATTTACCATGAGCTCACATTCATTACCTAATGATGAAGCATGTCCTGCTGTCAGCTTGATCCTTACAGCAAACAGATTGGCGTACCTCAGAGGGCCACTTTTTATCTCACTGTATTCCTATCTCTACACAATCGAAGTTCCATCAAACGCCATATGTTTTCCATCTGGAATTGCTTCACATACAACCTCCACATCTGCTTTAGACACTTATATGATTAGCCTTACTTACTTAACCCCTCTGAAGTATTTGAAGTATTTAATCCAGGTAGGGTTCATAGAACTGCAGGACCTGATCAGGTAGTGATGAAAAGAGCCGAAACTAAACATGGTGAAATGACATTTTATCACTGTGCTGCTCGATGTTGGAACGGACTGCCCATTGATATCAGATCTGCACCGACAATAGCTTTAAAAAACTGATAAAAACTGCACTAATCTCTTCCACCTTCTTTCAAATAGCAGCACTTCTATTGCATTTCCAGTGTTCTTGTATTGATTTTTTTTCTATTGTGATTTTATTCTTTTCCTGTAAAAGCACATAGAATGATAATGCGGTTTGTATATGATAATGTGTACATGTATATGTGTATATATATATATAGGAGTAAAAGTAATCAATCGGTCATATGGGAACACACCACTGCACACAGTGTGAACAGCACAAAATTCCTCTTCTGCATTTAACCTATTCACCAAGTGAAGCAGGGGGCAGCGAGGAACCCGGCGCACGGGGAGCAGTGTGTGGAGACGGTACCAGGGAGCAGTTTGTGGGGATGGTACCTCAGCATACCTCAGAGATTCCTAGTGGTCTTGGGGATCGACCCACCTGTGTGTGTGACCAGGAGGGGTTCCAAAATCCAAATATTTTTTACATATATTTGACCGTATTTGTAAAAAAACAAATTATTTGTGCCTTTCCAAATACCGTATTCAGGCCACCCATATAAATGATGGGTGTTTCAGAGTGAGCAAGATATCTTCTGACTGATATGGTCCAGTATGAATATCCCTTAGTTCATTACCTATTAAACAAGTGTGATCACAATTTTCTTCCTAAACTGAGAAATCCTGTTTTGAGAAGTACTCCACACCCTATATGTCTTAATAGATTTACTGACTCATTCATTTAAATGGATAGATATGCCTAAGGGCATTTTCACTTAATAAGCTTGCTTCAACATCAGTGCTGGGCACAGCTTGCTCACCAGTGGGTTTGAGCAGGGCTACGGAATCAGCGGGCATTCACTGTAAATTAGCATCAAATCTGAAGACCATCCAGCTGAAACAGTGTATTTACATGCAGGTGAAACATGTACCTCAGTTCAAAACCAACGAGAAGCTCTGGCTGTGGAGGTTCTGTGGAGAAGATGGGAGAAGATCTATTTGAAGAGGCAGATTATGTAAATGCATACCGATGTAACCTTCTAAGAACATGCTCACCTTTGAGTAAAAATGCAGGGTTAGCACTTTTTTCAAGTTTAATCGAACTGAGATGTGAAATCAGACCATGCAAGTTTCCATGAAGCACAAAGCCAGCACTTTAGCCAACTCTAGATATGAAAAGAGGAGAGATCATATGCCATTAACACAAACAAAGACACACATTTACTGCACAAACACACGACACACATGCCCCTCTCTTAAGACCTTTCACTCTTTTAAACTCACAGAGAGTGACAAAGCATTAGCTGGAGCTTTTGGGGAATGAAACAGGATTTGACATGAAATCAGAGAGCAGCAACAGATCAGACCTCGACTAAGCTGCAGTAATGGAAGTGTGTCTTTTTTTTTCCAGCATTGCCACATCCATTTTCATTCTTCCTTGCTTTGTGCTGAAACTGACTGAACTACAGATTTAATTTAATTCTAAAACCTTACTTTTATTCCCAGTAGCCTGCTTGATTACTAATCCATATTAAATGTCCTGTTTACTCCTAATAATCTATTAACTAATACTCTGTTAATTCCTAAAGATCTATTAGCATAAAAAAATAGTTTTATTAATAACCTAGTCATAATAATCTAGATTAATAATAATTAGATTCATAGTAATAATAATTAGATTAATAATCCATTTTACTAATACACAGTTAATTGCTAATAATTAGTTTGATTAAAAACCTTTTACCTTAAACCTATTAGATGAATAATCCATTTCACAAATGCCGCATTTTTTCCCAATATTCTATTTGGTTAATGATACATTTAGCTAATACCCTGTTTATTCCTAATCACCTATTGACTAATGAGCCATTTTTTTGCAAATAACCGTTTTATGCATTATAATCAATTCTAAAAATGTACTTTTGTGTATTTTATGTCAGACTTGCTGTGAAAAGAACTGCATAAAGTTTTCTGTCCCAGTAACAAAGCAAGTACTTGTACATCTTCTCCACAGCTATCAGAGCCCTGTCTATAACCCAGCTTTCCACAAATTCCCTTAATATCCTGCCATCAGTCTATTTACACTACACACCTGTTCTCCAAGACTGTCACAGCACATTTGGAGTTTAAATTTAGATGAGTTGCAGATGCTTTAATAGCAGGTGATAATGTATATACTTTACACACCCTAACTTTGGTTGGTGGTTTTTATGCAAAATGTAATATTTTGCTTATCCTTTAGTGAGCAAAGCTTGCATCTATAGTTTTGCAGTGGAACAACATCTCCAAAATAATATTTGGGGGCACAAATTATTTCGCTCTTTAACAGTAACCAGAATCTTAGATCTAATACATACAGATCGAATAGATACAGATTAAGAAGTCTGATCTTATTCCATTATCTCAAACTTGAATCTCATCGTTTTATTGCATTAACCCATACTTATTTCTTAAAGTAGGAAATTGAAGCAGTCAGTTTGTCTGTTAAAGGAGAAATTGAGTTATTTCTATCTGTTTTTTTTCACATCCTAGAGCAAGAACTGTGCCGAGGGGTCAAGCACTGCACAGACCTCAAAGCCTTTACAGAGACAGACAAACAATCCACAGCAGATATGATGGCTATTATTGTAACATCTTGTCCTCCTCATCCTTTTAGAGTCATCCTGTCCTGTAGTTACAGCACTAAATGTAATACAGCCTGTCCCCTTGTTAGCATCTTCTTCGTCATCTGACCTTTGTGTTCTTCATCTTCCAGCCCAGACATTCAGCTTCAGCTTGCAGCAGATTGACATTTTGCAGGTGCTTAGTGCTACATCCAGTCTGGCTTGTACAACAAGATACAACTCCACCATGGCTTCTTTAGGCATTCATGGATTCAGCCTCAGCTGATTGTTAATCAACACTTTAAAGCTTGATGTGATTATTTGCAGCTTTGATGCAGATAGACTGATTAAATATGAACCCCTGTGACATGACATGCAAGGATTAGAGACCACCTGCTAGGGTTCATTTAGATGTTTATTGGAATTTAAATATTGTATCTCACGTGTATATTTGTTTGTGTTTGTGTGTGTGTGTGTGTGTGTGTGAGAGAGAGAGAGAGAGAGAGAGAGAGAGAGAGAGAGAGAATGCAAATAAGTAATCAAACTAAGATCCCTGAAGGTTTACATACAGTCATATTTCCCTCTCCAGTTGCATTACCCTCTCTCAATCAAGCACCATTAATTATCCTGTATCATGCTTTTAGCTCTAGTGCCAAACTAAAGAAGCAAACTTCAGACATCATGCCTGTCTTGGTTACTTTGCCAGTAAAGAGAAAATGACATTCCTTCAGTTTTAATGTAATGTCATTTTGGTCAAACCATTTCTGTTGCTCCATGGGTCATTAAGTGTTCATAATGTGTAAGGAGCACTAGGCCTGTCAAATGGTTGAAAGAAAACAAATTAAGACAGTAAAGATGTAATGAGTTTGAATATAATAGCCATGGTATTAAAAACCTGCTGCACCATATAGCAATAATAAAAGGTGTAAGAATTGTATAGGAGAAGATACTGTAGGAATTGTATACACAGTGAGCAGTCCAGACGTGATGTGACTCAGAGAACCCCTTATGGGCACAAACAATGGAGAATGGCTAAATTTATAAGAATGAGGGCGGAGATGGGTTGGAGGTAGGATGCCTTATGAATTGTTAGAGTGGGTGAGGTAAGCAGATGAATAAGTTGCCACCCAGACTGTGGACAACTAAACAACCTTTTACTTGAACTGTGCTACATAACACTGACATAACCAAGCTGTAAAACATGGGGGAATGCACATGGTGTCATGAGTGTCGAGATTTTGTCCACTATTGCAAAGTTTCATCTCTATTACTAGTATTTGCAATGACAGACACTATAACATCTGGTGTTATGACTTGTGTTGGGCATGTTAACATGTTATTACTGCATTAAAGCATTATTTACTTAATACTCAATTCCAAAAAATTTTTATCGTGCATTAATGCAGGTATTTTTATCCATTTATTTTAAAAGATTGTTGCATTTTTGTGTTTGTTAGTGCATACATCACGCAGCTCTATGCCTAGACATATATTTTGTGCTACTTAAGACATGAAATCATTATATTAGAAACCGTCAACTATAGCATTTGTCACAATTATCGGTGTTGGTAATAGTACTGGTAATACCCTGCCCTGACTATTAATGATAGCTTATTAAAAGGCACGGCAAGGAAAGTTAGCCATCCATGTATATCTCTGAAATAAATAAGAGACCACTGGAGTTTATTTTTTAATCAGCATCTATGAGTGACAAGCATTCAATGAAAGTGTTCCTACACAAGCACCCCATTCTACTTTATGAGGTACTAATTAGTGATCACCTGAATCTTTTTTAATGAAGAAACCTATTTAAAATCTGCTGTAATCAACACTTTCCTCTCACAATGAAAAAAAACACTAGAAGTCAAAGTCCATATTGTTTAAGAGTGAACATGAGATTTGTTTTCTTTGAATTAGTCTATTTCAGTAAACACTGCATCATTTCTCTTATTTTGGTGTTTTGTCATTTCCATTAAAATGATGACTTAAAGAACAGTATTATTAAATGGAAAATTTTCCATTAATTAGAAAATTAGGAGATTGTCAGCAGTTTTGTTTTGTTTTTTTTTTAACTAAAGCAAAGCTGTTCAGTTCAATACTTGCACCTATAAAAGATGCAACTGAACTCTCATTGTATTCTGGTGCTGTATTTCAAGGTAAAAGAGGGAAAATGCACAGTTATAAATGTTCATATGTTAACCACAGAGTGCAATACAGACCATGGAGGGCTGAAAATGGTGTGGACTTACTGGTGAAATGCAATATTACATTGAGAGTGGTCTATGCTGTACTGAATAAAAAATATGTTTGTATTGATGCTCGAGACACTGACTGCATGCATGGTGCTGCTGAGATTAAGAGGCTTTTCTGATATTTCTGCTGCTGGAGATATGAGGGCTGAGGGGTTGCTTGAGCATCACTAAGAGTTCCATTATTAAGATTGTAACTTCAAACAGAGTTCACACCTGCTGTTTTACTATTTTACATGAGAGAACGCCACTTCGGAGAGAGAGAGAGAGAGAGAGAGAGAGAGAGAGAGAGAGAGAGAGAGAGAGCGAGAGAGAGAGAGCATCAACATCAGGATGATCCAAGCTATTATTTATGTTGCACCATTCACCCGAGCATGCACTCTCCACACCAAAGTGATTTCATTGAACATTTAACACATGTCAACAGCATATGTCTATAACAATTACAAGCCATGATCTGTGAAGGCAATTTCAGTCGTGGGGCGGGGACAGGGCCTCTTGTTACCATAGTGACAGAGATGTACAACACTGGCATGCGAGTGCTGAATAATTCAGTCACACACTAGACACATGCATATGTATCATCGTCATCTCACCCCTCGTAGAGAACGGGAATCTATATGGAAATACCAAGTGGGAAATATGGACAAGTTCAGAGAGAGTATCGGTACGTCACTTAAAAAAACCTTCCACATAACACCAGCCACTATTGTTCAGCTTTCTGTGTTGAGTACCAGAGCTATAACAGGGTAGTTTGATTGTTAAAAACAAAAAATTGCAATACAATAACTTGAACCGATAAAAGCATGGACGATTTTGTCTTGGGTTCTTTCATACACTGGTTTCATCTGGTTGGGCTTTTTTTTTTTCTTCTAGGCAATTCAAGGGAAAAAATTACATTTTAGCACAACCTGTGAATGACTACAGGAATGTAAAGGAAGAGCACGGCAAGAGGGTAAAGCGGCAGACTTTGTCAAAAGGGGCTGCGGCTTAGAAGGGTTTAGTGCAAAATGTGGGTTACCATGGCAACCTCGTTCAGAGAATACATGAAAGCCTGCACTGGGTCAATAGTGATTAGTGGGTTGGGCATTTTTTCAGCTAAAATATATTTTTGGCCAGCCACCGTTGTTTTCCTCCAGAAAGGTTTATCATTTGATCTTTAAGGCCGACACTACCTGCTTGGCGTGCACTCTGATGGTCCGTTGCTGCGACCTTGTGGTTAGGGATCTACAACAGCAGCTGGTCCTACCCTTAATGCGTTTTTAAGGGAGGAATCTTTGGCACCACGTTGGCTCCATCTGGTGGATAACCACCCACAGTGAAATTCAGAATCTACTGAAATCTGGCTGATTTTCTCCTGTTTACAGATGCAAAAATGATTTAGACAATTTGTCACATTCACTTTTATTGTAAAGGTGGAATATTCCAAAATATTATTATAATTATTATCCTTATTGTTTTGCTATTTATTTATTCAATTCTGTATGTATTTAACTTTTTTTATGTCAGAGGGAGCAAAGACAACTATAAAACATCTACACAACACTTTGGTAAGAATCTTGGAATACAATCTCAAAAAAATAAAAGAAAATAAAAAAACAGGGGGAAGAGTTCAGAACAAAGAAAATGCACAAAATCAAAAGGAGACCGATAATTATGGCACCTACGTATTACAGCCAGGTAAAAATTCACAACAGGTTGGTTTCTTTAGAAAGAGCACTGTTGAGCCTTAAAAACGCTGGAATGGCTGGTTAGCTGTGCTTTCGTAGATGAGGGACATAACATGTGATACGATAAAACATTACTCCTATGACTCCTCTGAATGGGTTTATAAACCATTATTGTCTCTTAAGAATATCATTAAACAACAACTTTACAATAATCTTGCAAAAACAGAATTCTATATTTGCACAGCTAGGTTTCACACACAGCAGAATTACCTCTAAAATGAGATCCGGGATCTAGACATGTCCAAATGAAATAGTGACTTCAACAGTCTCACTGTCCACCCGGTGGCTGAAAGACAGAATGAACATTCTGGCACTCAGAGAATAGAGTAAAAAAAAACTTGCGCAGTTTTTCCAGTAGTTTCACTGTGCTGTTACCCCACCTTGATTCTAATGCGTGGGATTCCTGCCTTGGCTGAGAAGTTGGGACCTTGAGCTTGCATTTGTATGGCGTTATATGGCTGCGTTCGCTTCCTGTCCTTCAAACAAAATCACTGCTGTGAAAAGGCTCAGAAGGGCACATACTTTTCCCACCGCCAGAGTCGAAGTGGTTAGAAAAATGTGAAGCGTGCGAAGATGTGGATTGTATTGCCCACTTTTTAGTGTATTGTCCCTTTATAACCATGGGCCAATTGTAACACTTGTATAGAAGTGTACATTTAATGACATTATTTGAATCTATAAAAAATCGTTCTTTCCCTAACAATCTTTGAATAAGAATCAAAAAGGACACTCATTGCCAGTTTCCTGCCCACAGACAACGTAGGATGTTATACAGAGAAGTCCCAGTGACTTTATGCAGCACTGGGCTTGACTTTTATCCAAAATTCTATCCGGCGAGGCTAAAAAGAGAGACAAAATAATCTAATTTATGCATTTCTTGATATGGTTCCATTTCTGTTGCGGATCAGTGGGTAACAAACAAGACTGTTTTGCTGCTCATTGGAAAATAAATGATCTTTCATATGTCACGGTCAGCACTGTGTAAAATTTACGTTCTCAAAAGGTCACCAGTTCATGGCCTTTTAGTGGAGGGTAATTCTTCTTGCAGACATACTAGTGCACTAGTAATTGAATAGTATTTTAAACAGCAACTCTATAAAACCCTCTTCATTCCCTTATTTTCAGACATATTGTGGGTCACTATACTATCATCTAGTTAAAAAAAAAAAGATAAAAACATAAAATAGACCAAACGGTTGCACCATGCCTACCCCAAACAGAGTGCCCTGTGCCACTGCAAACCAGTGATCGACATGAAATCCTGTCCCTGTGCCAAAACATGTGCCTCCTCGTGGGCCTCCGCAACCCTAGCAGGGATGGACGTTACAGGCCCGGATCTCCTTCCTGTCCTTGCAGCTGGTTAACTGTGAACTCTTGAATCTCTTCTTGGCCGTCATTAGCCTCTCCTGGATCCCCCCGCCACAGAACTTGCTACAGTCAGTCCATCCAGACCATGGCTTCATTTTGCATCCTGGATAAAAAGCAGGTAAGTACACAGGTAAGTGTTTATCCAGACAAAAATAAACATGCATGGTTACACTAATGGTAAAGAATTAGAATAATTACAATAATCTAATGTTGAACCTACATTACATGCATTACAGGCCCAACATTTCAGGAACATTTTACTGAGAAATCACTTTGCCCAGACAACTTGCTTACTGGCATTTAATTGAAGCAAATTTCCTTTTTTCAAATTGCCCTTGCAGGTTTTCTAATGAATAAAGTAACAAAACAGAAGATCAGTTTTCTTTTAGGACAGTTTGGAATAAACACCTGCAGCAATTCAGGCCTTGTGAAAGTAAGAAAGTAAGAAAGTGCATCCTATTGGCTCTCATTGCCTTAATTAGATTAGGACCAATACTAAAGTCTGCTGTAAAGTAGTGTACTGATATCCCTATAGGCCTATGTATCAGCAATATTAAATTCTAATAGAAGAAGAGGTTTTCATTAATCACCCTATTACTGGTAATCATTTATTGAAAAAATAAAATTACAAAGTGTTTACAAACACTCATTCAGGTGAATCCTGATAATGAAACTAGTTACAATAAAGAATACAAAGAAAAAGACACATATAAGATATGACCCTGATGATGATGAAGCTGAGTATGTCTCAACGCAGGACTGACATAACTGTCAGCTGGTCTGGGACTTTTGATTAAGGTATAAAATCAAATTGTGCGTGGCATACCTGCCTCCTGTTGTTTGGCTGGCGCGTGCCCATGACTGTTTTTAGGGAAATCTGGTCTATAACAGGCAGAAGTAGATGTGGTGAACACAACTGTTCAGTGCCATTCCACTCGCATGCCATTTTAGGTAAAGCCAAACAGCTGCTGTATAAGTGGTTGGTTGCAACCAAGTGGTTTCCCCAGCGCTTCAGTTAATTCAAGCTCTTGCCAGATGAGGTGGTGAGGCTTAGGATGAGAAGGCGCAGTAACACCAGCCTTGTTATACTTCCTGGGTTCCTAGCCCTCCCTGGTCATGCTGTTTGTTTGTGTTTTGTTTGGTATTATTGTTCTATTCTACTGCTTTTTTTGTTTTACTGTTTTGTGCTTGACTGTGTAGTGATATTACCCAAACTGCCTTTGGGTTTAATGGATTTATTTTACTGACATATTTACCATTGTTAATATTGATTATGTTGAACAGTGACTAAATAGCATTGGGATGCTGCTGTGCTTTCTGCTCACTGGGTTAGTATGTGTGTGTGGGAGAATTTGTGTATGTGTGTTGGGTCCTGCTGGTAAACTTCTGCTACATTTTAGCTTGTTAATGCAATGGTTTGTCTTTTTATTTTCTACTTTGAATGTTTGTTTTATGTGATCGCGTTTCTTTAAATAAATGTTTAATATATCTGTTTAATTTGAACTTGGCACATGTCTCCTACTCCTTCTTGAGTAGAACGAATGTGTGTGACCATGGTAATGTTTTCTCGAGTGAAATTCCCACTCTAATCATTTAATGTATCCCCTGCACCTCGCCACAGTCTCATGTAACTGGTAGGATCTATTATTCTCTTCTAATTTATTAGGGGATCCATCCTTCTATACATCTAGATCTAGCTATCGCTGATCCCCATTTGAAATATAATATATCCATTCTCCACCTCCCCACAGTGATGATGATGATGATGATAATGATGATGATGATGATGATGATGATCACCTGCAAGCTCATCGGCTCCCTCCTCCCTCCCTTGCTTGTTCTTCTTCTTCTTGCGGGCTTCTTTGCGTTTCTTCCTCTCATCACTGTTGGCACTACCATGGTTACACTTCCTGATCTTACATTTCTTCCTCTGGACAGTCTCGGGACAGGGGTCTCCCCCAAACTGAGGCTCCAGCATTATCATTCGCGTCCGGATCATGTGACCCTTCCCACATGACTTATTACATTCGGACCACTCCGACCACTCTGACACCGTGCAGTCTGAAGCTAGAGGGTGAGAAGAAGAGAAAAAGTGATAAACGTATTACGACCACTGACACAATTTCCCTGGGACCCAGGTGTAACCTCCCCAGGTAATACCTCCCTAGGGTAAAGGTCCCATGACATGAAAATGTCCATTTATTAGATTTTATAATTTTATTACGAATTCCCCAATACTCCCTATGGTCCTGCAGTGGCTAGAAATGGCAATAGATCATCCTGCTCTGATATTGATCAATGGCCAGATCTGGAATTTTCCCCTCTTGTCATCATAGGGGAAAATGTTAACTCCCCATTCTCATGCTTTGCCCATCTGTAGAATATTGCCCCCTCCCCTAAAAAATGTGCTTCACCTACTGTCAATGCTATTGTGTGAGAGACCACATTTGCCTGTAGAGGCTTGCAAACGAGTGAAGCATGGCAGTTGTTCAGTGCTTAGAGGTACAAATGAGCAGAAATGTATTTTTTTTATTTCCTTCATGCGAGCCTCTGAAGGACCAGTGGGTTAATTTTATTTTATTTGTAAATGCGCTGAAACAATACAGAGCTGGCCGTGCTGAAGAGCTGAAAAATAAGTCTGGATCACTACCAACTCTTCTTGGCTAAGCTACAAACCTCAGACAAGGAAGTCAAATTAACACATTTGTTTCTTTGCTGTATATGTTTACCTACATTTTTACTCTTAGAATGTGGCCGTAACATTAGCTCTGCAGCTAACAGCTAACAGCCCAGTTAGCGGGCTACTGTCACACATGTAAGTGAAGATAGAATCAGGTACGTGTGTGAATACACACATCAACTCGAGTGTTGTACGTTGTTGTTATTTGGACAACCATGCTGCTGTTAATGTTATGGTGCATGTCATATCTGCATCTCCCCTCATTGAAATGACTATGAGTGAGCACGTGTGCAAACCAGGCTGATTTGATGAGAATGGGTCAAATTTGAGGAGTCTTATAGCAACGGGGCTAAAGGCACTGGTCTCTACTTCTTTACTATCAAGGAAATGTCTTGAAACTCACTTCAGATTAATTCAAATGACTTTTACCAGCTAAGTGACCGGAGACCGGCCCATCCCCCACCATCCACCTTGCCACGCCTTTCTCCTCCTTGCCCTGCCTCTCTCTTTCTCCTTCCCATTATCATTTAAAGCTACAGACACAGAAACGGCACGTCCTGGGGAAATCTCATTGTGGGATTGGCTCGAAGTGGCTGTAATTTTGCACCAAGGCTGAATTTCGGAAAGAGACTTCAGATTCAGTGTTAGGGGAACACTAAGACATGACTAAGACATCAGCATGACAATGGACCTTTACCTATAAACAAATCCTGGTTAATGAGTCACTGAACCAGATACTACACTTTCTTGAGACACACTTTAGAGATTTTAAACTTAAAGGTGCTACAAAAAAATGTATACTGTCAAAATATGTGTTAGCCTTGCTTTTCATTTGATTAACGAAAAGCTGGATCAAGGGCTCTCCTGTAAACAGTGCAAACTGTGCTGTATGTTAGAACTCGCTAAAATGTTTGACAAGCTAACACAAAGTAGTATAAATTATTCATCTAGTGGTTTAACTGAGACAACATTTTGTACTGTGTTCATAAGACTGCATACAACACACTCTGAACTTGCAAATCCAAACTGAAGCAATAGTTTATTTAATATGTACATACAACTGCATGAATATACCTTGTTTCATGAAAACCACAACAGACACAACAAGAATAGCTAAAAAGTGTAGTACCTGTAAGTAATTTTAACAAATTATAGCTGATCACGATTATTCATGATCAAATTAAGATATTTTTACATGCTAAATTAAAACCCATTTTCTAGCTATTTGGATTGATTTGAGGGGAAAAAATATGCTCAAAGTATATAGAAAAGCTCAGAGCTCAGAGTATATAGATTGTTTACAGCATCATCCTTTAATAGGCCTTTAATAAATCTGTTTGTAAATCTAGCAGCTAGTCACTAAAGAGAAACTACTGACTCACTCATTTCCTGTTTAAACCACACTAGGGTCTTGGGTAACCAGAGCTTATCCTGGGACAGCCGGCATCATAGGTTGTAGAACTTTGAACACTGGACTGTCCCAATTATTAGATTTTTTTGCCAACTGGTTGGGACTCCCCACTCTGGAGCTGTGTTGTGTATGACTTGAAAGCTCCTTGTTCCTTTGTACATTTGACAGCAGTTGACCTGTGGATGTTCCCCGTGAGGCTTTCAAGTTAATCTGCCTCATTGGAATCCTACAGCTGGTTAGATGAAGAGCCTGTGGAATAATGATGTTTCTACCCAGGGGCAAACAGCCCGGACACACTCTCTCGAGCTTGATTCAAAACCAACTCCAGTTCCTCCATGTTGAGCTCAAAACAAGGCTCAGTTACTTCTCTCCAGCTTCTTCAAAAATGTCCCATATTCCTTTCCACTCATTCTGGACAGCTTTGACTTAATTATAATTGTGGTCTTTATCCCAAACAGCCCCATAGCCCTCTGTGTCTCCTTCAGTGATGAAGAAGGTGAGATGGGCATTGGAGTTTTTTCTCTAGCTCGAAGCAGGTTTGTGGAAGCTTGTCTTTTGCTTCAAAATGTCCTAGAATTAAGGCTTCTAGAATTTTTTTCTTTTTGACAAATTTGGGCTATACCTCCTGAAAAGGTAGTTATTGCAGTCAACCAACACACAATATATTTATACATCCTGTGGCTAAATTATCTGAACCATAGTGCAACGGAAAGTTCTTCAAAATCAGATTGGGCTTTAAAGTTTAATGGTTTGTTGGACCAAGTAAACAATCTTGGTCAGTTGAGCTGAGAGAAACTTTAAACAAACTGGTGAAGTTTTGTCTTATTTAATAATTCAAGAAAAACCTTTCATTCATTTTTATTTTTCTTAAATATATACAGTCAGTTAAACCCCATTTCACCAAAACGAAGCTAGCTCAACCAGCCATAATGATGGCACTGAAGGTATTACAAATGTTCCAATTTCCATTTCTAAATCGATCCACTCTCTAGAGATATCGACTATTTGTGACATTCTGATGGACAATGACTTGAAAATAAAGAACATGATGAACTAACAGTCTTAAAAAAGTACAGAAACGCATCACCCATTATTTAATTTAGTTGATTCTGCTTCATTAAAATATTAGCTCGGGACACCCCTAAGAGGAAGGTTATTTGGGAGGCTACTGATAACAGGCAGTAACACAGTAAAACGAATCATAACAATAGAAACGGTTCAAAAAGGTGCAGGAACGATGGCAAGATGTGAAATAAAACAACAGAGAATATATTATTTCATTAAAGAGACCAGAAAACAGGCAGAGCTAGTTAGAGCCGAGGGAGTCATGTGCTGACACCCTGGAGGGGATTCTGTATGTCACATGGTCTGATGCCCCTGTTATTACGACAGCGATTTGTATTAAATTCAAGTCTACATCACAACCCAAATAGTTTCACATCGGCAATGAAATAAAAACAAATGTTCGTTTCCAACAAGCCCATTGAGGTTAACCTTTTTGCCAATTTCAATTTATTTTCCAAACCAAACTTAATTTGATTGAGAGCAGTAGGCTTTATTTTCTGCTGTGCAGTGCTGCTCTCCCAACTACCTGATTTGAATTCTTTCCCTGGCACAAGAAATGGCAGAACTGCATCCCTCCTTAACTAATGAGTTTTTCAGAATTTGCTGTTGTTCTTTCTCTTTTTTTCTTGTTTTGTATTAAAAAACACGATACAAGCGAATGGGTTCATTTCCGGGGATGTGCTGTGTTTATGCATGTGGGGGTTAAGGGGAGTGCCGAAGATTGCATTTTTACTATGCACATTATCTTTCAGAGCTTGGAGGTAAATTCAGCCATATCATGTAATTTTGGCTCATGTGTGTGTGTGTGTGTGTGTGTGTGTGTGTGTGTCTGTGTCTGTGTGTGCACCGTTCATGGTACGGTGGCAGCATGCAGTTCTTTATTTGAGAGGTTAGGGCTGAGTGAGTGATGTTGATTGCATTTTAACTATGCACATTACCTTTTAGAGAAATGTAAAATGTTGTAATTATAGGCCATGTTTGTGTGTGTGTGTGTGTGTGTATGTGTGTATGTGTGTGTGTATCTACTCACGGCACTCTGGCAGCATGCATTTCTCCACTTGTTCCAGTTCTTCTGTGCACTCTCCCAATTCAACAGGAGATTTGAGGATGCGTTGGCGTGTGCGCGAGCCCTTACCGCATGTCACACTGCAGTCACTCCAGTCAGACCATGGAGACAGCAAACACGGGATGGTATCTGTCAAAACAAGACATCTCTCGCATTAGAACATGCTGTCAAAATAGAGCCGCTGTCCCTCCCAGCCACTGGCATGCATATGCTTATAAAAACATTGAGACATTTGGTGCCAAAAAGCAATTAATGGCCCATGTTACATTTTTTTCAGACATCTTATGCAGTTATGTGCATTACACTGCTACTCCAGCAGCCGCGTGCACAGGAGCAGTCAAAAGTTTGGATACAACAACTAAGAAAAAGTTATGGTATTTTTACTTCTGGGATAATAGTGGCAACTAACTGTCCTGATGTCAACATTTTTAAAACCATCATTAGCATATATTTTTAGAATAGAGTGGGCTTTATAATTATTTGTTTTTTGCACTTGCATGCTGTTTAAAAACCTTTAAAACAGTCTTACCAACAAAAAGCAAGTATTTAAGCAGATTTAAAGGGAACTTTAATGTAGAATTGTTAAGATTTGAATACCGTAATTATTTAAAGTGATTTGATGTCAAATGATCCTTTTTAGAGAGACTCATTAAGTCAAAACTGCATAGGACAGCAACCAGATATCCGATAAAAAAATTAAAAAAATGAATTCGGATAGGATTTTTTATGAATATATATTTTTAATATGTTGATGGCTGCCAAGAATATGCATACACAATAATAGCCTTCATATTAATTTAATATTGTTCATAATAATATAAGTATAATGGTCGTGGCTCCTATTATCATGCCTTTGCTTACAGTAAAATTGTCCAGAAGTTAGAGTATATTTCTTTGGAATATATTGCAGATTTTATTTTGAAAAAAATCACAAATGATGAAACATTAAATACAATAAATTGTAAAACCTAGTAGTATAGGTGTTTTAATGTTGGTGGTTGTAACTCACGACATTCTGGCATCATGCACTTCTCCACTTCCACCACCTCTGCGCCACAGATGGAGCCGTCAGACGGGGGCATTTTCACCATGCGCTCCCGGCGTTTCAAGCCTAACCCACAGGTGGCACTGCAGATGTCCCACTCGCCCCACTCTGTCACCAAACAACTGCTAGGAGCTGCACAGATCAAACACCAGCAGAGAGCAGGTAAACTGAATATGGTGATACAGTTCATAACATAATAATCATTCAACAGGACTGATTGATTGATTTTGTTAAATTCAGTGTAGAATCAGAATTGTTTTATTTGGCCAAGTATATGTGTGTGCATATACAGGGAATTTGTTTCCGGTCGATGGTGTCTCTCAAGCACAGCCATAAAAACACAATAGGCTTAAAACAACTGTTTAGTGGAATTAAAATATGCTCTCCTTAACTGTACTGTAACTGATCAACCAAGACTGAAGTAATGTCTGAAATTTTTATTATAAAGTTTTGAACTGGAACTACATAAAGAATGTAGCTATTAAAAACTCCACCAGCTTGCATAAAAATGGACTAAATTATGGACCAAATTTAGGTTCAAAATGAATTCTACTGTTTTAAGGTGTACTTATATGCTCTTTTCTAGCATGTCTTACAATGTCAGGACCTAACTGATGCTAGTTGGTGGGTATAGTCTTCCATGGATTGTTAGCAGTATTAGATATTTAGCTGCAGTGCAAAAATAAACGAAATGCCTATCCACAATAAAAATGCTAAGTGTGATTGCATGGTTGCTATAAAGCCAGTGTTTGAAGTATTTTCCAGGGCCGTAAATCGAACCACGTTCATCTGATTTAGTGCTTTAGGAAGACAGAAAGTAAGTTTGCAGGACATAATAAACCTGTGTACTCACTGCAGTCCTCATTGACAGTGCATGGCTCAGTCTCCTCCGTGGGCAGGGTGCAGGCGAAGCCGTCTTCTGGAAACTGCTTTACATAACGCTCCCTGGAGCGAATGCCCAACCCACACGACACGCTGCAGGGTGACCAGGTGATCCACTCCGACATCATGCATGTTGTAGGATCTTGGGTAGTCAGAGAGAAAGTGTAGTGTATGGGTGAGTTACTTTCTGTCCAAGTTATTACAGTTCAAACACATTCAAGCATTCAACAGCTAAAAAACTCTTTTCATTTTCGCATGTTTAATGCATCTGACTAGGACCTGACCTTGAAGAGTTGAAGTAAGTGCTGTAAGTGCTGACACTGAGGAATCTATGAATGTTTGCTGACACACCTGTGTAATTAAGGGTTCAGTCTATTATACTGAAGCAAGCCCACAACCCACACTGTGGCAGATAATTTAGTCTAAACACAACCAATTTTTTGTCCACAAGTCAAATGCAATTCCTTAGGGAAGGGGGCTGAATGCATAATAACTCTCTCTGTTGTAGGGGTGTCTTAAACCAATGTCTGGTAAAGGGCATGTTCTAAATTATCATTTTTGCTATTCAATTCAAATACTGCAAAGATGGTGATACATTTCTCTCCTTCAGGGTCACCCTTCCTAAATTAAAGGTGTTATTTCTCCATGTAGCGAGGTCCATGCCAGCAGAAATGGGAAAAATCCTCGAGTAAACATGGAATCTAAAGGTCACTTTTATCAACCCAGCCACGGATTCCCTGGTCGATAATAGCTGTTAACAGATCATTAAACGATAAAGGAAGAAAAGCTGCCCAGTGGGGATGGCTTGTGTGTGGCAGTCTGAGCACTCTGTGAGCATTGCTGAGAAAGAAAACCACAAATAGAACAGAGTGACACCAGACTCAATTGTCCCTTAGCGTGGGGCTATTAGAACAGAACCGAAGTACTGTTCAAGATTGGTTGGGCGAATCTGAATTCTAAAGCAAGAGGCTCAGACAGTAGGCAGTGTGGTAATATTAGGTTTGCATAACAAAGGATCTCCAGCTCCCTGTAGAGTGAGTGAAAACACTGTAGCTCCTTTATTTCACAGTTTTCAGGTAGCATGAATTGTGTCTTTCCAAAACCATCCCTCTCCATGCCACCCAGAGCCTCATAAACGCTTCTTCATTCGGCGCCTCCCTCACTCTTTTTTACTGGCTCGTGTAAAAATGAGCCGAGGTTTTCATTGATCCCTCCCGGCAAATAAACACTGTATAGAATCAGCTTTGACCTTTAAACATGGCAGAGCTGTAATCGATGCTGTAGCCAGTAAAAAGCAGCAAAGGCAGAAGCTTGCCAAGGTGCGATGTGTAAGTTCTGTCGACCAATAAAGCCATCTCCTCTCCTCCTTTCAAAATGTCCTTCAGTAAAACACTTGATGTTCCCATGATGCTCCTTTCATGCACTTCTGACCACAAACTCTGGATGTCTCGGAAAGACCTGCTCTGCATCGATTGACCTAATAACAGGCTGTGGCATTAGCTTTCTCCAGTATTTTATAGAAACAAGACTTCCTGGTCAACAGTGAAGGTACTCAGTTGTAATTTAAGTATGTTCTCAAAAAAGATCAGATCCAACTGAGATAAGATACAACCTAATAAGCCCCAGTTGATTTACTGGTTTACTGGTTTATCAGTGGCTTTATTATAAAGTAACCAGACTCTTTCTCTCTCTCTTTCTCTCTCTCTCTCT
>JBBKCR010000018.1:7357163-7370125 GCA_037577295.1 Ladigesia roloffi
CCATCTAAAAATCCTTGGTAAAAAGACTAAAAAGATTTTTTGGCTGTTACAGGTAACGCATTTCCAAGTTTCAAAGCATTGCATCTAAAAGTTGCATCTCGACTAGATTTCTTATTGAATCAGGTGTATTTAAAGATGAGAGCGGTTGCAGGTTGTGAGTGAGTAAAAGAATTTTAAAAGAGAAAACAGGCAGCCCGTGAAGTAATATGATCAGGTTTCTTTGCTTTCTTAAGTGTCGGAGTTGCTGCGTACGGAATAATCTGTATTTTATTAATGGTACTGTAAAGATGGCACCTAATAAAAGCTAGAATCAGCTTTTTGCCATCTGTTGCTTCAGCTATGTTCCTCAGATGGTAAAACTCATTCTTGGTATCATTTGGAATATGACACTTAAAAATCAGACTGCAGTCTAGAATTACACCAAGATTTATTACATGTTAATTAGGTCAGAATTTAAAAATACATCATTCACTGTTGTATTTGGTATATACTGTGCGACTAGGAGTCCTGTTTAGGAACTGTCATAAAGAAATAAGGCTTTTGTGTGTCAAGGTCTAAGAGGAATGTGCGATACTGCCATATATTCAAGTTTTTGCAATTAAAATTGAAGGAAAGCATGGGATACATATCTAAAGATGGATATATTTTCATGTGTGAGAGAACAAAGAGGCTGGGTCCAATTTAGAGGTGAGTGACTAAAAAGCAATTACCCTATGCACAAAATAGCATAACAGGCACATAGGGGTTAAAGTGCAAACTAACTGTGATCCAGGTAGTTTTTTATACATAATACCTAGAGAGAGCTGGAGAGCCCAAAATATGTCAAGAATTGATTCAGTCGCACCACATGTTTGTTTCTATTGTCTCACAGCATGAGGATCAAAGAAGCATCAGTGCCAGTAAAGACGGACAGCACAAGGCAGAAAGGTCAGACTAAATAAAGCATAAACAGAGTCATAACATCAGGCATGTCTAAATCATTGGTAGGTTAGCTAGAGAACTGATCTGACAGAACACAAGAATACAACAGTGAAGGATTGGCAAAACAAATAGCTTAAAATCATGGAATACAAACATAAAGTTACAGACTGATGGGAAACCCGGATAGAGCTTGCAAAAATCACTTACAAATGTAGTTTAAGGGCACATGTTATTGTACAAATTAAGAAAAAAATGTTTAGGACAAAAGTGGCTTAATATTTGGGGACTCAAATAGCATTTGAAAAGCTTTGAATATTTTTTCACTTTAGTTTTATGACAAACTAGATTAACTAGCCATAAGGCTTTAATTCATTTTAATCAACAGATTACAGTGTCTCAATTGAAAGTTTAACACATTAATACATCCTCTTTTTATGATGGGCTTCCCAAAGAAGCCGAGGGACAGATGTGATTGTCATGATAGTCGGATAAGTAGACAGTTTAGGTTGAGTGGATTTTTCAAATGTCGGCATTTATACAAAAACGATCCGGGTTCTATATATTTTTTAATATTTGATTTAAGTGCACATATATTGCAGATCATGTTAACTGATGACTATGTTAATTTGGTTCAATAAAATATAGAATTTCCTCTGGGACAACCAATTTTCTCTGGGCTCAATAAAGTGTTTTGGATTCTGATTCTGATATTGGAATCTGCAATCTTCATGGATAGAAATTACTCCAGAATCAGATGTATAAAGGAAAAGTCCTTTCTATTATAAAGCATAAAGGACAAGTCCATTCTAATATAAGGCATCTCTAAGATAAGAAGTCTCTCCTGCCCAGGGTTAATAGACAGCATTACTCTATTGCCAATACTTTATATCACTCCGTTTTCTGCAGCTTTAAGTGGCATTAAATCTTCTCATCTTTAGAGAGCACAGGAAACATCAGTCACCCATACAGGGCAGCATGCAAGCGTGGCGGTTACACGTGCACAGCGGTGCAGAGAAGAGGAATAAAGATGAAACATTCAATAGAGGAAAGGAGACGGCAAGTTACATTACAAGGAAAATGAAACCAAGTATTAAAAGAAGAAGATATATAAGTGAAAATAAAGTGCGCCCAAATCAAAGAAGAGAGGAAAGCTCAAGGTTAAATAACTGAGATATGCAGTCACTGTGAGTGGTTAGAGTGGAAGAGTGCTGGAGTGAAAGAAAAGTGCTTGTGAACACCCTCTGAGTAATCCAAATGGACAAGTGATCACTGGCATTTAAGACCCAGCCTGTAACAACACTTATCAGTGACAGTAAAGACAGCGTCCAAATGTCACTCCCTCTCTGGGGAGGATCCAGCATTTATCTCTATAAAGTTTTAAGTGCTAACTGCATTAACGCAGCCAATAGCCAATGCTTGTTGGCAGGAAAAGCTGATAATCTCAGAGGAATGGGACATCAGAACATAACAATAGAGAGTGGCTCCTGAAATGACTGGGAAATAGAAGCTATTGAGAAGAACTTGGTGCAGATCATCCATCTCCTGCTGCATTTTAAAGTGGGTAAGGGATGACCTTTAAGAAAATCATTGATTTGACATGGGCCATAAGAACAAAGGAAGTCTTGAAATACACAATATGGACAAAAGTACTGTTCTGCAGTGTTTGTGCCAGTCACCTTCCATCCAGTGAAGGGCAATGTTAATGCTTAAGCATACCAAGACATTTTGGAAAATGCCATGATTACAAATGTGCAGATGCAGCTTGTGGGAGGAGTTTTTCTACTCCAGCATGACTGTGCCCCATTGCACAAAGCACGGTCCATTGAGACATGGTAGGAATAGTTTGGTGTATAAGAAATTGACTTGTCTGCACTTTCTGCGATGGCTGAAGAAGGTAGAAAGTGCCACGCCTTTGACCACAGAGGCCTTTAAAGGATCGTGTGGACCACTGAGAGCATCTGCAGCAGCTCTCTACCAGGCCAGCAGGGCATCTACACCTCCTGCTGTATCCATAAAGCCAGCAGCATTGTGAAGGTCCCCCACCATCCCTGCCGCAAACTCTTGACCCCATCTGGTAGACAATTCTGCAGCATCAGGAGCAGGTCTGGTCTTCCCCCAAGCAGTCCAGCTCTGGACACCATGCTGCCTGCTCCCACGCTGAGCGGTCTACTCCACACCCTGGCCTGCACTTCATAACACTACATAACACCCATGGATGTGCATAGGAATTTTAAAGAGCCATTGCTCTGACCTGAAAAACGGGCAACCCCTTCCCCCAGAATAAAAACAAAACAAAACAAAACAATCCACCGTATGACTGTATGAAAAAATGTACCATTTCTTTATTAATAAAGTCTTTAGTAATATGCCCTGCTCCAAATTCTCTTAAAAGAAATTCAAAGAGAAACTACGTCCACTCGCTTTGCCACTCAAATGGAATTGAATAGCTCGATGGCGAAGTAACTAGTCTCAGAATGAGTCTGGAACATTAACGTTACTGCCACATGCTTTTCTCTCTACTTTAAATCAAGCTTTTCGGGTGGTGTTTTTAAAAAAATGTGCGCAGTTTGCCAGCGTTGAGTAAGTGTACATATATTTTTATTGCAAACAGAAATGTATAAATATATTGGTTTAATTATTAATCAGTCCCCCTTTTTTACCCTCATGTTTGTCTGTGTTTTGTTGTATATTGCACCTGTGGTCCATGAGGACAATATTTTGGTTCACTGTGGAGTATATTTACATGGCTGGTAGTACTTGACTGCTACTTAAAAGTGCACTGACCTCAACCCCATCCAACACCTTTGGGATGAACTGGAATGGAGATTGTGAGCCAGGCCTTCTTGTCCAACATCAGTCACAAATTTCCCCACAGAATCTCAAAATCTTGTATTTGAATATGACATGATGTATTTGAATGTAACATGAATGTAATGGTTAGGCATCCCAATACATGTTTCCATACAGTGTACTTAAATGATGTTGTGACAGAGACAAGGAAAGGTAGAGTTTTCCAGCAGTTCCCCACAAAGCAAATCAGTATATGATGGACATTTAGGCATTTTTCAAGGCTTCTCCAGTCATAGAGTCAGTTAGGGGATTATATTAGGGCAGTTACATTTAGAGAGAGAAGCTCTAAATGCCAACGCAAAAAAAAAGAGAAAATCCTCAGACAATTATGGAAATGAATCATTTTGTCAAGCAGTCATTAAACAAAAATAAGGCAAGGAGTCAGCTCATCTGACTGCGGTCTGACATTTAACAGAGTCTGAGACTTTTACCCACTGACTGAGCAATGCATTATTCTTACTTTGGTGCAATAATGCTGCCAAATGTGATTTCCTGCCATGGATAAGGGTTACCTTGAGTTTCTGATTGCAGACATTTATTTCCATTTTATGCTAGAAATGATTACAGCTAATCTCTCAGATTTGGACTAGGAAAGAGCACACAGAGGGTACTGTGTGCTCTTTCCTAGATGGATGAGTAGGGGTAATTCCCATGATGTCCTGGTCAAATCCATACAGGCAGCCCCTGAAATATATCTGTGATATTACAGCTTCCATGAAAAGTAACGGGACAGCACTGTATTATTTAAGGCAGTGGAAATAACTCCTGGCATTGAATTTTATACCAATGAGCATTAAGAGTGCTCCAAGCATTCTGCAATTGTAGGATATTCCAGCTTTAATATGCATGTCATAACTGTACCTTCACAGTTCACTGTTTGTTTTCCTCAACCCGGATCGCCAAACATGACAAGCAGAATATGCTAATTCTGTTCATATCAGAACAACATCAGCTCTGTTGTTGTTATCCAAAGAGTAGGTAGCTTCAGACAGTCTTGATACAAAGTCATGAGTGCACATTTCACTGGTTTATGCTTTCTGAGCACTGAATGTAAGATTACAAAAAAAAATTAGAAAGGCTGTGGTATGTTTGGTTGCCTTGCTTGCTGTCTCTCTAGATTATAAATCACAGTCTTATTCCACTGAAGGGACAGCATCCCAGACCATGCCTGCTAGATACCTTGAATTTCATAATGCCTTATTCTTACCATTCTCTTTACAGAATCTGTGTCACATATGAAACTCTGTCCCCAGCCATCCAATCGGGAGCATTTGAATTCAGGCATGTGTTTACAGCAATTCAATATTAAGTTTATGTTTCTGGGGCAAAGCAGTTCTTACAAATAGAGCTACTAAATAGCCGTAGAAAATGAGAGGTTACTGCATATTACTGTATACAGCTGTGGTATTATTCACTATAATACACTGTAACTGTATTTATACAGTATGTTTAAAGAAATAAAAAATACATAAAAATAAAGAAAATACTACATTTGTTTTGCATGTATTTTTATTCAGCCTGCAGGATCAAAACCATAACTATTGCACAATATATGCATTTAGTTAATTATGTAAGAACCAAGTAGAAAGCTTTTGCATTATGAGTGACACTTTCATATCTAAAACAAACATTCATTAGCTCATGTTTAGAAAAGATTATACAGGGGGTCCTGGAGATCCATTCCTTCAAAAGTGATGTAACCTGATATTTGGTGTTAGTCGAAACACACCATAGTAAGTCACTTGCCTATCCTAGCACTGTACTAAATTTATTAAAATTAATTTATACACCGCAATACTGAGTATTCTTTCACCTCATGCAATCTAACTAATTCATCCAAGTAGCCTGTAAGTATGGCTATTACAGTATAAGCCGAGTGAGAGTGCGAGTGTGAGCGAGAGTCGTAAACTTTGAGTCATATTTTGAGACGCGAGGACCCCCTGTACAAACAAATCTGCAGGTAGGACACAATGTGCATTGAAACATACATTTCTGTGATCTCTGGACATTAAGGTCAGGGTTCTGCTGGCCCATCCCACCAAATATGAAGAAACATAACACTTGTAGTTAAAATCAAAGGAGGGACATCACTGAGTCCCATTGCCTATCCAGGCTCATGAGTCCTTTTGTGTTAACATGAAGCCATTGAGAAGAATGATCACAAAGATGTGATAAACACTGGGTGTGCTCCCTGGAGAGTATGATCACAGATATAGGACTAAAACAGAAAACGAGTTTATTATGACCCAACAATTACCCTCAGGGTCCTTCCAACCACAACACATTCCCTCTAAAACAAATGACAGGAAATCATGCCGCTTTTGTCAACTATTTAATGATATTAAGATTTATTCAAAACTGATTTAAATATCCACGTACATGCAGCTTTTAACGATAAGCTTTTAGCTTTTAGCTTTTAATGTAAACTTTCCCATTTTGCAGGCTTCTCCCATAATTATAATAAAACCATAATTTAAACTGCACCCAGGTTGACCTGGTCTTATTTAGGATTGATGTGTATACAGACTTATGACCAGTATGTTAGCAGCATAAAGGAGGTTTAAAAGCATTGTCAGAGGGATATGTGATGGGATTGGATAAACTGGTGATGTGGTAGGGTAGCAGGATGTCCAAAAATAATCATCTGTGAAAAGTGGGCTGAAGCAGATAAGCGGAGGGTGGTCAATTGGTTGAAAATAGGAGAGAGGGGAGGATCAAATTATCTTGTCAATCTTTTTATCAAAGACGTCCTAGGAGGTGATGGAAAAAGGTTGAGAGGGAGCAGAGGTTTGAGAAGTGAAGAACATGCGATAAACACAAGGGTTGGATGCAGATTCTCCGAGATTGCCTTTAAAGAAAGAAGACTTTGAAGGAGAGATCTCAGTGGTGAATTTAGATGAAAGAGAACAGAGCGAGAAGTGATCAGAGTTAAGATGCGATTTCCTCCAACTACATTCCTCTGTATTCAATGTCAGATTTTGCTTTGCTACAGCAAAGGATGTGAGCTGCGTGTTGCCCTAGAAGATAATGAATAAAGTGTGTTGAATGAGGTGTGGTGTAAAGAGGGAAGGGAGTTAGTAGCTATTGAAGGACAGGAGGGGGATGTTCCAGTGGGAGTCAAGGACAACAGGGTGATGCAGGACAAAGTAGTGAGGGAGCTATGATGAGCAGTAGAATAGATAATGGTAAGGTTGTCGGAGTAGGATCAGAGAGACTGTGAATGACAGGAGACAGATGGCGAGGTGGAGCCAAAATGCTGAGTGCATATGTGTCTCTGGTGAAGACATGGTCAATGATATTGCTCATGTCATGGGTGGGAGGAGACTTGTTGGGGTGCAGAGAAAAGATGACAGAAGCTTGAGAATGCCTTAGGTATGTAGTTTGTTATTTGGGAGTTTGAAGTCACCTAGAAGAATGAGTCATCATCACCTGGAAAGGAGCTGAGGAATATAACCGGATATTCAGTGAAGCTTCAGAAATGATGTAGTCTGGTGGGATGAGTTACAATACAATGGAATTTTGAAGTGACATTTGTGGGAGAGAAGCAGTCCTGTGCCCTCTTCTATTTCTGTCATGCAGGAGGAGTACAAGAGAGCAAGAGCAGAGGCAAAAGCTACAGGTGTTGCTGAATTCTCAGGGGCAATCCCAAGTTTCAGTAAGAGCACAAAGTACTGAAGGGTAGGACTGAAGGAAAGCAAGACCAGACATGAAATCTACCCTATGTACAGAAGACTAGAGAATAGATGGACAGAAAATAATGCAAAAGCTTATAGGGATTACTGCCCCGCTGATCAGGAACATGTCTTCTAGGCTTGTGGGATGTATGTACAAGTATTGGAGAAATACACACGATAAAACAGGCAGAAGCACAAAAAGTTGTTGTTTTGCTTACAAAGAATGTAGGCAAGAGAACAAACTGGTGGGGTAGCTACAGGGCAAAAGAGGCAGGATATATATATAGTACCTGCTGGACCAACCCAGTAATTTACCGTCAATCAACTCAAAGTGAACTCAGCAACAAGGCAGCTAAGACAGGGTAGCTCACTCCACAGCAAGGTAGACACACGATAGCAAGCTACTTCAAGCAATCAGTTGAAGACAGCACAATTGCTCCACACAAGCCTATTCATAATATAAGTTTAGATTCATAGAGTCACTGCTGCGGCACCACCATATGCTTTCAATAATCACAAGATGACATTTTCAAGATTCATGGTCTCCCGATAATCAGCTCAGTCTTTTTGTTCATAGGTTTGAAAGCACAACTCAAAAGCCCATTGTTTCCTTAATTTTATTTTCCTTAGCAATAATTAGTCAAAATAACAATATAGGATTGTGTCCAGTTAACTCCGTACAGTCAGAATTATAAATATATGTTACAATTGTGCTACAAACCTTTTAGTCACAAGCCTGCATTGTAACCTGCTAAAGCACTTGGTATTTATTTTCAGTACTATCTCTCTTACCCAATATAAGGCAAATGTAGGAGGAAACAAATAAATATGAAAAAAAACAAAACTATTTCTGTGTATGTAAGTTTACATTTTTCATGAAAGTGTTTGTAAGCCCCAAGGTATGTGCAGGCTGATTCTTCTTAATGACTAATGTTGCTGAATGGTGGGTAGTCAGGTTAATTTATTTAACTGAAATTATTTATTTATGAAACAGACTTCATGGCAAACAATTAAACTACTACATCATTGCAGAATTTTAGAAAAAAATGGGAAAAACTCTCTCTCCAGAGACACAAGAGAGAGACTTGTTGAATAGTTATGAGTTTAACAGCTGGCATAGAAAATCATTGACTGAGCAGGTAATGTTTACTAGATCAGTAATGAACTGGTATTTAACATGATGATCTCATGGTAAGTAAGTAGTTATCTGTGGAACTCAGTAGTTCATAGTTTATTTACTTTTCTAATAATTATTTTACAATTACATACTGAGAAAACATGCAGCTCTCCCCCAGTCACTCCTGCTTAGTTTTTACATTATTACCACAAATAAAAAAAACAATATACCCACTATGGTATCTGCATCATGTTGTTTAGCTTCAGTATGAAGGATTCAGATTAAACACACCCTGAGATTAACCCACAACTAACTTTTTAAGCTTCCAGTGGCTAGTCACTCTGACTGAAGGTCAAAGCAATCAGATCAGAAACTGCTTGTCTGTTATAGATTCAATCGGCAACTCATTTCATTCTCCGAAAGAGGAAGAGAGATTTGTTGAGGCCTTCTGATGCCCTGAGTGTGAGAAAGCAGCCCTGGGTGGTGAAGATTATTTCAGTTAGCCACCTGCCTTTCAGGCCGCTATGCTGCCCCTGAGAGTTCTACATGTTCAGCTGCTCATTTTAACAGACTTTCTTCATTATCCAATGAAAATGATTGAGATCTTGATATTTTTTTCATCCATTACAAAAAAAGATGACAAATTTGTACTTTTCTGCCATGACATTACACATATGAAACAAATTCATGCAAAAAAATTGTTATGCTGTGCATTTTCATGATTTAAAATTTGTACATCAGTTTTTACACAAACACGATATTATGTATGGACATATTTAAATTGAGTGAATTCAAGACGTATAGGCATATAATAGTATTATATGCTAAAAGGTAGCTCAGTGGGTAGGATACTTGACTTTGGACCATGAGCACCATGAGGTCTTAAGTTCGAATCCTACCTCCAGCACCACCACTGGGTCCCTTAACCCCAAATTGCTCCAGGGAGACTGTCCCTAGAAGTTGAGGCGTCTGCTAAATGGCGTAAATGTAAACATGCAGTTGTTTTTAGTAAACGCAACTGTTTGGGTCCTATGAAATAAGCTAAGTCAAACACATCTGCTCTATTTACGCATGAGAAAAACATTTATACAACACAATGCTTTCCTTAAGCCAAATCCCTGTTAAGCAGGTCTTCTGGGCATGATGGGAATATGGCGGTCTATCTTCTCATTAAGATGGAAACACTCCACAAGCACCATACATACATAAATAAACATACTGACTCAAACAGTTTCTTTCTCGACTTTTGCTATTATAGCTAATGACCAACATCACCAGAATTTATTGGCTTAATGACACATTGCACTACAGATCATTACCTTATCAGGCAATCCACAGCCGCAAACCACATTATGCAATTATGGAATCGAGTGGCAATGACATCCATTTGTTTGCTAAGCAGTTTAAGGAATAAACAGCAATACTGAACATATTAAAGGAAACTAGCATTGCTTTCCAAAGTTGAAGCAAAACTTTCTCTTTTGAATGTAGTAGCTTTTAATGAAGTCTGAAAATGCATTTAATTTTATGAGTAAGCATAATCATAATGCAAAGCACGTGCCCATGAATATAATAAGACAACTTGCTCATTAGCACAGATTAATAGATTTTTTTTCTTTTTTTTTAATCGCAGATCAAAACAAGTACAATTGTGTTCTTTGTGTGGGCAAGATGGATGAACAAGTTAAAGATGAAACATAATCCTTCAAACACATGCTGCCTCTTTTCATCATATGTATTTGTATTCTAAGGCCTTGCTGATGGACGAGGGGCTTTGAGGATCTTCCTTTGGAGTCGATGAATAGAAACCACAATGCAATAATGACCTGCAAGCGGCCTGCCGTATCAGCCAAAGCTCATAAACTGAAATACTATTGAGGTCCTGGGATTTAGAGTCAAGGAATAATGAGAAGCTGCCTTGTCTGTGAGATTTGTAAACTTGCGGGTTCACTAATATCCAGACTAGGCCCTGTAATATCACATTTATTTTAATTATGAGATGTTTGAACATCACATTAAGTATCATGAAATTCTGAATTAGATATCCTAATCCAGTTAAAGTAACCATGCATCACTCACAAATATACAATATTGTCTTTTATCCCAAATAAATTCGCTTTAACCTAATAAATAAGCTTTACGCTTTAAGCTAATAAATGAAGGTTTCAGTAAGCTTGTGGTATATCAGATCATGCCCAAGCATACGGCTTAACCAGGATTTCACATAAAAAAGAAGCACTTTACTGTGTAAATAGATTTTTTATGTATGGATACAACAGACATTTTCAATGAAAAACAATAAAGAAAGGCATATTATATCCCATCTGGAGTGAGGAGTGGATATGGTGCTATTTCCTGTAAGGTAAGTGATTGGAAAATGGTAAGAAAAAATGAATTTGAAATTGAACATTTTTATATTTTCTCAAGGTGTGTTTGTATAGTTAATCATTACCCTATATTTCAGTATTGTTATTACACTATAAATGGGGTTCTACCAATATTATGTTTACCTCATTTATAAAATAATGCATTTGTTGGTGGAGCATGACCAGGTAAAGAGTGTTTAGATTTATCCCAAATGTATTGGACAGCTGTTGCTGTATTTAAGAGAGGAATAAGACACATGCTATGACCATATTCTTGCAGATCAAACAATCTTTGTATTTTCATTTTTGTGTTTTACAAACCCAGCTGTGGTTTACATTATCTGAGAATGTCTTGATAAACTGATCACAGTAGGAATGCATTTTGCTATCCTGACAACAACAAATGTAATTAATTAATAACAATAAAAACATAGGAGTATGTGGTTCCTTCTCCTGAATATTACTTATCTGATAATTAAGGGGTTTTGTTCCAATAGTGCAAATGTATTTAGTTCATATATAAATATATAAATATAACTTATTTGTAAACATAAATGTACTCTAACGAAAAAACATTAAAAACTCTTCACCAAAAGACTCTCCACCAAAACAGCATTAGAGGGTGACTGGCAGTAATTCTTGCAAATGTTAGAAATAACAATAGAAATATATAAACCTTCATGTCTCCTTTCAAATGATGAAGTTTCAAATAGACGGTTCCTCAATGCCCACACCTCAGAGCATGTAACCCTTAGTTACTTATAATTCTCTTTGTTTCTCTCTCTCTCTCTCTCTCTCTCTCTCTCTCTCTCTCTCTCTCTCTCTCTCAAAAATGCTATTATTAATTGTAAGCACAGTGTTCTAGACAAAAATAATGCATTAGTACCCCTTTAAGATAGCAGTCTCCAAAGATATAATCACTTTCAATAAAATACACTGAAACATTCCCATTTAAAAGCAACCGCTTTTTTCATTACTTCATGCTTTTCAATTTTCTCTTCTGCAAATATAAAAAGCTTATGACCAACAACCAAAAGCTTTTAAAAAGTTCTAATTAAGTTTAGAACAACTAGCAGAGAGTGAGTGTCTACTTCTTATGATGGTTGCTTGTACCTTATTAATCAATGTCATCAAAAACGAGAGAATGAGACCGGATTAAACAGCCATTAAGCTGTGTTTCCCGGAAAAAGGGATGTACACATGCTTTAAATAATTCACTTAGAAAGACACAACAGCTGCATGTCAAGGATCTCTGTGTAACTGTCCTTATATAAAGGAAAACCCATTCATCAAATGCAACACATGAAACATGTTAATTCGTTTAAACATACTGGTCCATTTACTCATTTTAAAATTCTTTTTTAACATTCCAGTTTTTGATGGTTCTACACATGCTTAAAACCTTTTTTACAAAAATGCTGAGAGAAATATTATGTTATGTGCTCCATGTTAGTTGACAAATGTGTAGAAAAAACACAAAAATGAGAAGGAAGACAAAAATGTAGCAGTTAATGATAAATAAAGCCTTTTTGTTACTGGCTTTATCTAGAAATCATGAGAATTCAAAAGAAAAAGAAGAACCTAGCACTAAAATGTTGGGATTATTCAAGAAATATCTATTTTAAAATCAAATTAGTGGTTGATTAGATTGTTAGCAGTAGTTACATTTGTCTCAAAGGTAATTGACAGCACAATATATGCTTTTTGAGCAATAAATAACACCTAACAGATAACTGATAGCACTATGTATGTAAAACATCTCACAGATGGACTTGCTGCTAGACAGTACTAGTCACCTGCCATTGTCTTCTGCTGCAAAACACTCATTTGCTTGCAACGTGCACCATGATCTCCTTTTCACAACGTCATGCTTTCCTGCTCTCTTTCCATGTAACCTTCACATTCATATGCAAGCCATCTGGCAGCACTCTACTTAATTTAGCACATTTCTTTATTTCTGGGAGTGTGTGTGTGTGTGTGTGTGTGTGTGTGTGTGTGTGTGTGTGTGTGTGTGTGTGTGTGTGTGTGTGTGTG
>JBBKCR010000018.1:7382852-7395093 GCA_037577295.1 Ladigesia roloffi
TTGTGCTTTCCAATAATAACTTTAGGGCACCGAAATTGCATTTCTGTTGCATTTACCTGATTTCATTATACAGAACAGTACAGGGACAGATCATTTGTGGATTGAAAATATTCTGACACTGACATCTCTGCTCACTTCTGTTATCCAGTCCAAAAGGCTAATATGTACAGTGCAGAGAGGCAAAAGAGTATCGGGTGGATATTAAACCGCACTGAGCAACAACAGCTGGAAAAAGATTCTCTCTGCTGTACAGCTGATTCCCAACTGCACAGTACGGAGTTAATCACCACGCTAAAAATATCATTACCTATAATTACCATGCAGATACAATACCTAATTATTTATTCACACAATTCATATTTGGAGGGACATTTCCATCAACTGTCACAGAACCTGTACCTACATGGATCCATTTTTGTAGATTATGTCTCTTTCCATTTGCTGAAATGTAATGTTTCTGCATTAAAATGTTGTTGTTAAGGTCTTTAATACATACATTTTTTCTCATTAGCATATCTGATCTAACTCTAAAAAGCATACGGTGCTCCCTCCTTGATTGATTATGAAGATGAAAAAAAAACATATTAATGTATTATAACACATGGGTAAAGGGTTTTTAGTTGATTAAATTACTGTTTTACTACCTCATATATTTAAGGCTCAATGGCTGCTAAAGCTGTTCTAATTAACAGACCAGCTTTTACACAACAAAAATACTCTAAAGGGGATAATGGTGCTTATCACTGGCAGTGAACACCGACCAACATTCGTTTCTCCTAGCAAAGTGTAGCCAAAACCACAAAATGTTCCATTTTTTTTAAACAGCTAAGCACAGTTCTTCTTCTAAAGTTTCTTCAGGGAAATGTCTTCTGAATATTTTATGGTTTAACTCTTTGTGGTGTATCAAGAGTTGATTTTTTATCAAGGGTTGATTTTCAGTTATTTGTTTTCAGCCAGAATCCATGCTATCACTATCCATTGGCTAATATATTTACACAGATTGTCTGAATTTGTATTAAACTGACCTGACAAATAGAGACCAACTGAATCAGTGTACGATTGTATGGACTCATCTTAATCATTTAGGTCAGGTCTTGTTTACAAAGCCCAGAATCTGTTCTATCAGAAGATATGGGGAACATTAAGCACAATAGCTCACTGTATGAACTGGCTGTTGATAAGTTTTGATCGGTAAACCATGGTCTCTGAACTACTTGCATCCCCAGCCTATATACACCCACTCTGATCATCAACATGTTTTAGCCCAGTTTTGGTCTGGGCGAGGATCCCTGATTTCCTATGATTCAGAATACTGCTCCCTCCTGAGCCACAAATAAGCCACTAACACACTTTCTAAATGGAAATGGGATGCTTGCTTTCATGAGGAACTTTGGTTCTGCAGCTGAGCAAAGGAGGGCAAATCTCTAGAGAGCTCATCATGTGTGCTCCTCCTAAAACAAATCATGTAGTGAGGAAGTGTCAACTAGCCTGTGTGTTCGGGGGAAAAGGATTCAGCAATTACAAGCAGAAACAGATATTTTCCCATAAGAACTTAAGAGCTGTGATTTCCTTTGCTCTTTTAGATAGCAAAGATTATATGTAAAACCGAGCTGGCTTTCTTTGCCTCAGGTGATGTTGGGGCACCCTCCTTGTTTCCCTGCTGGAAAGAAGCAGCCAATTCACCAGCAGGACCTAATGTTCTAATCAGAGTCTTCCCTCTCCTGTGGCTTGAAAAAAAAAACACAAAAACAGAACTAACAGGCGATAGCCCCATATACTTTTGGACAACACGCTTTGTTGTGTACATAAGTATTTCTATCTGTACTTGCAATTTACGTCATGATCAGGTAAGGAATATATCTCCATTGGCATTTCAAATCTATCCTTTTCCAGATAAGGACAACCTAATGCAAGAAAAGAACAGTGTATAATTTTTCAGTGTGAAGGTCTATGTAGGCTTCACAGAAACCAGGTTTACTTTCACAGAGTAAAATATGTCCCTCCTTTAAAGCGATAAGTTATAGTAGAATGCTTGCGCTCTTTAGGGGGGGTTTAAATTGATTAGCTGTCTATAGACATCCAGTGTGGGCTGAGCAGAAAGCATGCCAGCTCAAAAGGCCCAACACACTCATTCATCAGGGCTCCGCAGTGACAATAAAGAGAGCTTAAGAGGGTGGAGGAGGAGATTTAGAGTGTGGTAAGTCGGGGTAACTGGCCTGGCTGACCTAATTTGAGCTATCTATCTATATCTCTCTATTTTTCCCTCTCCTCGTCCCTGTTGAACCTTTGTTCTTTACGCAGGTCAGTGTTCCTCATGGCCTCGTCTTACTAGCTGCAGGTCTTTGCTGCATCTAGGTAATGGCCAAATTTTATATCTCCTATTAGAATGGTCCTCAGAGGCATAGACTTAATTTGAATACCTATGACATCATTTATGAGAAATGGTATAGATTTTTACTTGGGGTATTCTCTAGCAAAATATATATATTATCAAAAGGAAAGGTTATATAGTTTATACCACTATACTTGTATTAACAAAGCAGTACTTGTATACTTATATACCAAACATGTAAATTACACACATTGTTCATTGTCCAGTACCATTTAACTGATGGTCCTGTGGGTATTATGGACACTGAAGAATTGTGTAAAGGATGCTAACAAATTGTGCCAAGAAACAAAGGCTGATACCTTGAAAGTTCTGGTAAATTTAAGTGTAAACAGAAAGTGGGAACAGTTTAAGCCCCGGCGCTGCTCAGCTCCTCTCAACCGGACACCCTGCAGTGCTAGCATTAGCATGTTAGCTAGAGGTGCCATTTCAGAACCGTGCAGAACTCCAGCACATTTCCTGCACTTTCACACCAACTTGCAGGTCCTGCAGGTCTCTGTTCTGTTTGTGTTCTAGAGTGAAGGATCTCCACACGTGAGATGTGTGTCTATGTTCTATACTGTGCCTCGTCTTGTTGTGGTCTAGTGTTTACACACCACTCTACGTGCCAATGGTTCCACCCCTTTTATGAAGGGACTATACTAATTGGTTAAACCAAGGAACACGTGTCAGTGTCAGCCAATCAGAGGCAGAGACTGTAATATGTCCCAAGCGAGGGCAGAGGGAGAGAAAAAAACCACGACTCGTCGACTACTCTCAGAGGCCGTCGACTAGTGCCTCTATAGTCGACTAATCGACTAGTCAATGCCATTTTAAATCTGCTCTGTAAAGCTTGTCCAACCTGGCAACTGTTGCTATGAGAAGAATCCATTCGTGGGCAAAGCCTTCATAGGTCAGTTTGATATTTGTTGAGAACAACTTACCAGTTTCATTGTAGCTGAACATGCTCCATTTATATATAAAGTGGGATTAACGGGACTCTGCCCTCATAATCTCCTTAGGACTTTATGATCACCCAGAACTGTGCCCTGCAGCTCAGAAATTCAACCCCTCATCGCCAGCTACTCCTTTCACTGCCCTCTGCCTCCTCACCGGCAGGTCTGCTGATGAGCGCCCTCTGCTACTGCCACACTCACTGGCCCTTCTCTGCTCCAATTAGGTCAGCTTCTCCAGGTGTCAGCGCTATGCCTACCCTAAAGAGTGCAGCGCCTGACAGCCTCCCGCTCAATGTGTGTGTGCCGCTATCTAAACTTAGCAACAGCTCTCTCTCTCACACACACACACACACACACACACACACACACACACACACAGACTCGTGCCAGCACACATCTACCCTACCTACTCGCTCAACTCTCAGGAGCCACACGGCCTCATCATCTCTCTCCATTCAGAACAGTCCTCAGCATGAGAGACTGGCAGGATAGAGTGGTGGCGTGAAGAGTATAGATACTTCAGCACAAGCGTTTTTTTTTTAATTCAGAAATTCTCCATGGGTCTATGCCCACTCCTGGCCACAGCTGACAGTTGACTTCTGTAGAAAAGCCAAAAGGAAAAATGGACAAACTAGAAATTTAGAAGGATACAAAAAAATATAAATGCAGCCTTATGAGACAGTTCAACCACATATGCCAGACTTTTGAAAAGACTTCACTTATCTATTGAATGCCTTCGACTGCACCGCCTATTACACAGCAAGTGTGTTTTGAGTCAATATGTTTTCTGTTCTTTTATTAAGAACAATTGCTGTTCAAGTCACACTACAGATGCAGCAGATAGAGATTAGAAAACACTGAGGAAAAGAACCCAAAGAGAAGAAACTTCAACTGAGAAGTTCCTTCAAGAGCAATGGGTGTTGTCTTCATTGCACCTAAGGACTCACTTGGTACTTTTATTTTTAAGAGCGTAGTGGATTTTATCGCTAAGAGTACTAGCGGTGACTAAAATGTCTACAGTGAAATGTGTTAAGTGTCAGATATGGTACCCATGGTAGCCACAATAGCCTGGCAATTTCAATAAATCTGAGACTGTTTGAGAGTGTAAAGGATAAAGAAGACACCAGGCTGCAATTTAGGAGACAGAATGTGCAGCTGCAGATGTGCAAGTGAGATTTTACGGCTCTATATATGAACGCGCACTTGGACACATGCACACCCACAGAATTTCCCCTGCTTAACTGTTATTGTTTTTGCAGTTGTCTTTCTCAAGGCGTGCCCCATGTTGCGTTAGGCTTTCACCATAGTGCTGCTGATGGGGATTTGGCTACTATCATTTCACAATTACCTGAGGCTGCATTAACCACATAATTAGTTGTACTTAGAGCTGCTGTGCTAAATGCAGACAAGCACAAAACTATTTTAGCTGCTTCGAATGAAATATTGGACATAAATTAGAAGACATTATAAGCTGCGGTTTCCATTGTTGTGTTTTCATAAACACTGCATACAAAAAAAGATATTGCTCGCAACCGCATTTAAAATGCATTACTCAACTATCATTTAAACATGGCTTGAAATGAAGTGTAGTATTTACAGTTCAGTGTATGCCACATCCAATAACAATGGTGCGGTTTTTGTCCACACAACAATAAGAAGTGATGAATTATGGAAAAAATGGCCATCATTTACTAGAGTCCCTAAAGCTTTCCTGAACCAGACAACATTACAAAAATTTAAATAGCATAAACAAACAGCTGGGCATGGATTAAAAGTCGCAATTTGTTTTCTTACAAAATGATTTACAAATGTTTTCTTCAATTAATTACCAGCCACCAACCAGCTATTTCTAAAGGAACCAACTGGACAATTTAACATCTATTAAAATTACTCAATTTAACCTACCATTGGACTTAAATGTTTAGGGTTTTGGGTTAATTTAATGTATGCATCTTACCTACATTTTCTGTAAAAGTACTGCAAATTAGTTCAAAGCATATTCATTACTGAGTTTAAAAATACAGCCAAATCCAATTTTAGTGGCCTGTGAGAGGTTGATATGGTGGATTTGTAATGTATCCCATTTCCTGACATTCCTGAAGGGAAGAATCCTGGCCGGCTGTCATTAAGAGCACAGAAGTCCAAATGAACTATAATGAGGAAGGCTTTTGTGGTGGAGGGCATCAGGATGACCAGAGATTAACCTGTTTCCCTTCTACTGGTCTGGTCTGGTACACCTTCATACTGTGAAATATTACTTAATGTAATCACAAGAAAACAAACACAGGAAGAAGTGGGATTATATATACATTAAACCTCCATAATTATATTTAAACATGTGTTAGAGACTTTACCAGACTTGCTTGTTGGATTAGGGAAAAGTGTCAAGGTAAATGAAACAGGGAAATGCATGTGAAGAGGCTTGTGAGGTGCAGCTCAAGATTGCATCCAGAGATCTATTTGATAGCAAGACATCACAACGTCAGGGGGAGGGAAATTACTTCTTCACACAAGAGTGGAAATGAGCCCTGTGGTGAGTGGAATATGTGTGTGCAGGCATGTTTATATGAATTTGAACCTCAGAAGGAAACACAAGGGTGGGACCAAACTATCAATTATTAACACCGCTGCTGCAGCAAAGTGTGGTTATCTAGTGTTTGTCAGTTTTCTTTACCATTCTTTTAAAAAAAATATATTTTCCACCGATTTCTGGTCAACAATATTGTATGCTTAGACTTTAGTAATCCATAAGAAACATGGCATTGTTGTGGCCATGCATGGGTAATATGGAATATGTGTCACATTGAACTTTGTGACTCTGATGTGAGTCCAAGTCATGTGACACGACAAAACACACACACACACACACACACACACACACACACACACACACACACACACACACCTCTAGCTATCAGTCGTTGGGTGTCTAAGGTTTATAGAATGTTTCCTTTTCATCTCGTCCTTTCCTCAGGTTTAACGTGGGTCCATAAGATGCTGCAAGAAGGAGCCAAACCTCTGGGGCCATATAAATCAGATGCAGATTACAGTGGATAAAGGCCTCAGTAGCGAGGGCTCATTTGCATAGTGAAAACAGGGCAGGTATGGACCACTACAGTAAACAGATTTATGAAGAGCAACTCATGAATGAAACATGAGCCAATACGAATGATTGGGGTTTATACTATTTGCAAGGACAGTGGGGCTATGAAGATCTTAAGAGGGAATACACTGCAAGGCAGAAAACAATTATGGCTTTACTTTGTTTGTGAGTGTGTGTGGGTGTGTGTGTGTGTGTGTGTGTGTGTGTGTGTGTGTGTGTGTGTGTGTCTGCACATGCTCTTAAGTTATTAGTTTTGCAAGGATAAACAACCTGACCAGAAGCTGTATTCAGCATTTGGCATTCAGAGCATGCAAATTTTATATGTTCCTTCTCTTCTGCATTTCACCAAGGATGCTTGGCACACTTAATATACATCAGTGGCAGCACTGGTGTCATCCATGTGCATCAATCAAAGCGCCTACTTGAAGTATATAGACTCCTTTATGTGCTTATACCTGAGCAACTGACTAAAGGAGCGTCAGTTAACTCTCATTCCATCCCATCAAACGGCTCCCGCGATAAAACAGCAGATCAAAGCGCTTTGCGTCGGTTAAGAGATTTGCTTGAGAGAACAGAGCAGGTTTGTTAGCACAGGCTTTGGGTACGCCTCGAAGATGAAAAGTGCCTTGCATGCATCACAAGGATGCAAAACATCTCACACTTAAAATGAAAGGCCTCAGGCCTCATGTTTCTAACATATATAGGCATGAAAACAGTGCTGCAAAATACTTCTGGCCTTCAGGTTCTCAACTCCACTCTGCAGTAGGTAAGGTTAAAGATATTTAATTTCTTTTGCGTGTGTGTTCTACTATCAGATTATACAAACCTCTTGGTATTTAGCAAGCTGACACTACAATTATATTTAAAGCACTTTTTATAAGAGCAGTGATTGATTCTTTTCAACAATAAACATACGAATATTTCTAACACACTAATATTAGAATAAATACAAGAATATATGAAGCAGAGATGTCAGTGTGTGTACTAATCCTCTCCTGATGACAGGGGTGTCCAGTCTTATCTGCAAAAGGCCAGACCCAACAAGGCAGGACTCAAACTGAGTAAACAAATAGAATCAGGTGTGCTCCTGTGTGTGTAGAATGGAAACCTATAGTCATATCAGCCCTTTGTGGATAAAACTGGACACGCCTGCCTTAAAGAAAACCAGTTACTTGTTGTTAACACCCAGTACCCGATTTAACCAAGGTTTCATTAAGTTCAGTAGAAGTGGTTCTCTGCTGCTTTTTTAAAGATAGTTTTTACAGCAAAAGACTGCAGATTATAATTGCAACATTATAGTTTATTATTGTTGCTCTTTATGCTAACGTCACACAGTCAAAACACACTTGTTGTCAAGATATTTTAAAATAATTTGATTGGGTGCCCTAGATCGCGCCACATTTAAGATAATCTTCATCATAAACCTTATTTTAGCCTATAAAAAGAGGTTCTAAATGCTAAAATCTTTATGTTGGAGCAATGCATCAGAAGAGGAGAAGCTCTCCGAACAGATGATTCTCCAGGAAGTTGTTGATACTAGAGAAGGATTCAGCTGCTATAACAAAATAATAAAATGGTATTATTATCAGGCATAACTGTAAAGTGAGCTGAAATAGTATTTGAAAGGAAATATCTTCTTAACTCTATTGTCTATCTCTATTCTATTCAAATGCACAAACATGGGGGAAAAAATAGAGGTGATATATTTTGATCATTTCCATCATTTATGTGAATGAAATAAGTCTCTTTGCAATCTGGAGTATGAGTTTGTGTGTTAAGAGACAGAATATAATGTTGCACACAACCTAGCAATCATCATGTGCCACTGCAGGAGACTTTTTCTCAGTCTTCACTAATATTCATCAGACTAAATGAGGAGGAGGGAGAAGGCTTGCAGTAAGGCCACGTTAGTGTGCTAACAGATGTTGGCGATCAAGCCCTGGGCGTGGCGGCGTGTTTTGGAGCGAGACTCCTTTCGTCAGGCTGCAGGGCTCAGTGAGCTGGACCCTCCCTTCTGGCTAGGGAACAGGGATTGAGGCGGCACAGAGGGGCAATTCGAGAGAGAGAGCTGAATGAAATATGAGCATATGGAGCCGGGCAGCAGAGCCCGCTCACACATGTACAGCCACTCTTCCACACACAGCAATCTCAGAGGAGCAGTGCTTTAGAGCTGGAGAGCAGTCTACTGTGTGAGGTCTCCAAGCCACATGCTGATTTTGGACACCTTTGAAAGAGTGTAGAAGATAAAGGTGTTTCATATTACGTGGTGAGAACATATACTGCTGAAAGAGAGACACAGTCCTTAACCCTTAGTTATTGCTTTGGGTGGGAATGGGCCAGATCCCAAAACCCTGTTCCAGGTGTAAAAGATGGGACAGAACAGGAATCAGGTTGAAAAATCTAGGTCGCCATTTTTCAGGGAAAATCACACATGGCTGTGTCACTAAACAAAAATTTCTATTTGTTTCTGATTTACACCAATTTAGATGTTTCTGTTTCTATTTTGTTACATTCATTTGGATTTGGTATCAACATCTTAAAGTCAGCATTCTGTCTTACTGGAAAAATAATAAAAGACAAACAACCGGGAAAATTACATTTTTCTTTCTGCAAAACAAGACTGTTCAAAAACAACAAGATGGTGGTTCAATATTGATCCGTTTTATTGATAGACACTGTATAGAAGGGTTGATAAATGGTGTAGGAAAAAAGCCTATAGAGTGAACCTATGTGTTTATAATTAAATGGCCAACATAGGAGTTTAGTAAACTTGCAGGTCTCTTTCTGTCCAAGGACAACATAACTTTGCAAACCTAATTCGGGGATAAAACAAACACAGCAGGCAAACGCTATTCAAAACCCCACTCCTGTTGCGGTGACCTTAATTCAGAACATTTTCGCAACTTCCATCTAGGTAGCTCAGTTGTTATTCATAAATAGCTCAAGCTTAATGATCCTCCATTTCAAGGCCAGGGTGCGTTTGAAAAGAGAGCCCTTTCATAACCAGCTCACCCAGCTGACAGTGTCAGACAGGAAAGCACAGGCTAACCGAACATCTGCTAGGCTGAATGTGCCTGAAGAACTGCAATCAAAGCCAACAAAGGTATAGCAGTTTGCACCATGTCAAAAATGCGATCTCACGCCCGCACACGCAATTTCAATTTTAGAATCTGCTTACCTATTCTTTCCAGCAAAAGACTGCAGATTATAATAACATTCCTGCTTGCCAAGGCATTTAGGTCCCCCCCCCCCAATCTTTTTCAGCCGCCTTTGTTTTCTTATAAGAGACTATTTCAGTCCAGCTCCCAAATCCCACTTGACAGACTCCCAAAAAACTGCCAGCTGACTGAAATGAAACAATAATGGCCAGCGACTTGCAGGACAGCGTTCTGAAAACAATGTGGGAGCCTGGGGCAGCAAAAGGCTTAGGAACCACAGCAGCGGCACCAGAATGGCCAGAAAGCAGTGGGGATGGGAAGAGGGCGCAAGTGGAAGAAGAATCTGATGGCAGGCGTCCAACACTCCAATAGTTTAAGACTGTGTGTAAAAAAGGCATCGCGGTTTATGTTCTCGGTCACTGCGCTTGTCTACAGCCACATCCCCACTGGCACCTTGTCCCAGACAAGGGCAAAGGTCATGACTAATGAATGTGTATCATGTTTAATTGTCCCTGTACAGTGAATGCTATGTGCTAGCATTATTTGGAAGTAAAAGTTATTTACCTTGTTACAACAAGCGCTTGTTTGGCAGAGGTGTGCTAACCAGGAATCCAAAATGAGGCGAAAAATAAAGGCTTGGCAAAGCAGCGAGTCTATTGAGACATTCAGCCACTGCATGCTGGCAGCCTTGTCTACCAGTTCATAGCCAGAGCCTTGGACATTCAGTCACAGCGTGCTGGCAGCCTTGTCTACCAGTTCATATCCAGAGCCTCTCCAGTGCATTGGTTTCAGGACTGGGAGAGCAAAAAAAACAGGATGGACGCCACAATGAGAAGACCCATCTGGACGCCATCTTGTAATTGTGCCTTTTTGCACCAAGGCTACTGGTATTGATACCATGTTGCTTTAATTTACATGACAAGCTTAGATTTATATCACTTTCTATGAATACCACATTCAGGAACACTTCTACTTGCCTCTTTTACTGGACCACCATATTTCAACCCAAAATAATGAGCTGAGACAGAGAAAGGACAGAGAAGAGATAAAAAAAAAATAAAGTTGTCTGTGAAAACTGAAAAAAGATATTTTAATAATGGAATCAGTATTAAATTACTACTATTCACATTGTTATATCATAGAATGGACAGTGTGTCCTGAGCTGTATGTCCTGTGTCATTCAACTAGGGATGGCCCAGTCAAGCAAAATATTATTGGATATTTATTGGGGGCTATTCAATTACACTTTGAAGGTTGTGACTAATGCCTTCAGTTTCTTTAAGGATGTGATGTCTGTCTGAAAGAACTAGAATTCACAACAGAATCTGGTAAAACACCTGGTAGTACTTCCTTTTCTTCTTCCTCTTCTCCTTACTCTTACCCTACTTATTTTTATGTTGTTTAATGGTGGCTGGCAAACAAAGCTTGTACGCATAAGCATCACATTCTTCTAGTGCCAGTAACTTGTAATTTCCAGGCATCAGCACAATATGTTTTTAAATAATGTATTATTATTTTTTTTTTATTATATGTATAATGTAATGCTATTCCAATGAATATTCAAATATCATTACCTATTCCCACACCAGAGAGTCACTTCTATAGGCAATAACTAATTCATGTGAAATGTGCAGAGAGGAATAGAAGTTCCAAAATTATAGCCCTGAAAATGATTAACATTACAAAGGAAAAACGCAATATCAAAGGCTTGCAAAGCCCTGCACTGATATATATTTAACATATATATTTAAACATAAGTGCTCTATCTTATATAATCTTACTCAGATGTGCTCACAACAAAAAGAATACCATTTAGAAAAAGGACTAAAAGATTAAGATTCATTCAAGATAACAATCAAATTTAGAGAATGTGACGCAAGCTTAACAATTAAACAGCAAAAGCTTAACAGTCATATGGCATCCGCTTTACTATGTTATTTCCTCACTCAGTCAGTAAGCTACACTGCTTAAAATATATCTAACTTTAACAATACCAAACTCCACAGCATCCTAAATTTATTTAGGAAGCCACACTAATCTAATAATACAGCAGGCCAATATGAGACTCGGTCCACAAGCATTAAAGAATATGAAGCATTTTGCCCAATACACTTAAATAAATGACCTGGAAAGAAGTCCATGGTTTGATTCAGGGTGCTCAGTAACAATCAGTATGACAGAGGCTGCGTTAAGATTAATGATTAGAAAAAGAAACATTCTGCTGGAAGTTAGCAAAAGAGAAACAATTAGGCAACTTTTCCTGATGCAAAGTACCTGAAATTGGAAGACTAGAAGAGAAGCAGGAGTGGTGATTACCACTTAGTCACCCATTAATGGAGGAGTAGACTCTAGCTGACAGCAGAATGATGAACACACTCATCTCCAAGAAGTCTCCCGAGAGTAGGACAAGGGATAAAGAGATATAAAAGGGAATAAATGAGAGCACTTCTAGCGGCAGAGACAAGAATACTGCTTAATGTGTTATATAGCTCCCATGGATACACACCAAGTAAATCATCAATATACGCTGCATATAGAGATTTCTGTGAGTACTTTCATGGTATTGTTCTCTCTCACTGTCTCTCTCTCTCTCTCTCTCTCTCCCTCTCTCTCCCTCTCTCTCTCTCTCTCTCTCTCTCTCTCTCTCTCTCTCCCA
>JBBKCR010000018.1:7402719-7447453 GCA_037577295.1 Ladigesia roloffi
AGCTCTTTGGTCTTGGCCATAGTGGAGTTTGGAGTCTGACTGTTTGAGGCTGTGGACAGGTGTCTTTTATACAGATAATGAGTGGAGGACAGAAAAGCTTCTTAAAGAAGACGTTACAGGTCTATGAGAGCCAGAGATTTTCCTTGTGTGAAGTGACCAAATACTTATTTTCCAACCTAATTTACAAATAAATTCTTTAAAAATCCTACCATGTGAATTCATGGATTTTTTTTTTCTACATTCTGTCTCTCACTGTTAAAGTGAGAGACACTCACTTCAACTGTATATATATATACTTTAAAACAATCCTTCTGCCTGCAGCTGCCGCAAATGAGAGAATGAGGTAGAGAATGAGGTACACAGTTACGCAGGTGAATATTCTCATCACTGAAAAGGAGACACCTGGGATGCTTTGGATTCACTTTAGAGAAGCAGAAAAAAAGATTTTTAGGGAATTACAGATGTTTTAAAGGTGATTTCTGAATTAAATTAATCTACTGAGTCATGGCTTTTTTCCCGTTCATTTCACTTTACTCTCCCACTGAGACTCAGTAATGACCTTGCAAGCTACCAGGAAACATAATGATAATAACCAAAAGAACAAAAAATTGATAGTAATGACTAGCATGTTTTCCTGAAGAGTAGCAGCACATCAATATATGAGCTTCTACGCAGAGCCAGCCAAGGAGTGCTCACAAATCAGTAGAATCAGTAGAAAACAACTGTCAAACATACTATGAGCTCAACAGAAGAAATGATAGATGGGTGTACATGTACAATGCTACTTTCTGACAAGGTGATATAGAGCGATGTACACAATGATATATAAAGTCATTTTTGCCACGCTCTTTCTAGGGTTTGGCTCATCCGGAGCACCACACCTACTTGGCTCACTAAATCCAACCTTACACAAAGTGAAACAATCCTGCCACCCACCCTTCTGCCAACCCCTCTCCTCCATATCACCACACTGCCTCCCTCTTGTAACCCTGCTGAAACGAAAGTAATTTGTGTTGGAGTCAAATTTTTACTGGAAGTGCTTTCTTGCTTTCATGCTCAGATGTATTTCAGCTGCAACATCACAATTGCCAAGATCTTTTGCAAAGTCAGTGACAGTGAATCACGCATCAGAACCAACAAAGGGTCTAATCTGAGGTCTCATGGAGTTACGATGTCAGAAAAAAACAGCTGATAACACACCAGTATGTTATGGTTTTGTCATAAATTGTATTGAAGCATCAGCAAAGTATGAAGTAATTTCCTTTACTATTTCATACTCATATAGCAGCCTGCACCAACACTGCACAAAGTCATCACCTCTTCACTTTTACTCCAGCAAGACAGGCTGAAGTGAACAAAGACATAAAATATATTTTTCCATATAAAAAATTACAATACAAAAACTTTGTAATAAAGAGAAATATATATATTATAAATAGTAAAAGAGAATAAAAAGAAATAGCTTATACGACTCAGCTTAAACCATCAGTGTACTTTGAGTACTTCAGGATAATTTCACAATACAGGATACCATCGAGGTATTTATTTTGCTCTGGTTTGATAACTACAAACTATGAAAGAACATGCATTGACATATTCACTGATTTTTTTTTTCTATATTAAATAGACCCACTTAACCATAAAACAATGAGCTTAGCATACAGGCCCTTTTGCATTGACACAATATGTTCAGAATTGTGTAATATGACATTATCCAATGTACTACAGTATCATAAAATATTGTCATATTGTGCACCCCTATGAGTCAGGCATTGTTTATACTAGCTATTTAATTTGGATCAATATTGAATCAGTTATTCCAATTTTAGCTTGTCCGGATTGGTATTGAGACCTGTCATACCAGCTCCAGCTCCAAACCACACAAATGACCAGACAAAAGTGTATTTGCTTTAAAAAATAATGAACAGCAATTCCTTATTCAAAACACAAAAGATTGTGAGCCATTGCAGCTGCCTTGCTGCACCAGTCTGACCCCACCACAGACGATTCTCCATGTGAAAGTAACTAATGGGATGTTTTGTCTCAGCTGAAGTGATGAATGTACAGCAGGTATCGACCCATCTCTATACAATAAGTGCTTGTGGTGGAAGTTGTTAAGGCCATTGTTATCGGATCCTTAAGTGTGAAAGCATTTTGTTATTTATGAAACTCAGCACCACATGCATTTCTGCTAATAAATCTAAAAGCAATTTGCGGAACTTGATTCACAAGATACAGCGTGAGCAATGCTATCACACACATATGGCGCTGGGGTGACAAGCGTGAAGTCTGCTTTTATCACACAGCTACCTGCCACACATTTTCAAAGATGAAGGCGAGATCCTTTTGTCCCCTCATGATTTGTCCTCGGCGCAGCGTGAATACTCGGGGAATGGAGGAGTTCAGCCCCCAGCCAAGGAAACGTGTTTCATCACAGATATAGATCCTAACACATCTCGCTCTAGCCCCTTGCCAACGGTTCCTGCTGCAGCCGTTCGATATCAGACCCCCCTGATAGAGGAGTTATCAGTCTCCCTCGGTGGGAGCTGTGTCTCCCCCGCCCCCTGTCCTCCAACCCCCATCTCCTTTCCATCAAGGATCTGTCCCAGTGTAACATGGAAGTACATTGCCAATGCTAACTGAAAGGCTTAGATGAATGATTCTCAGAGCCACCAGAGTAAACGCTGCCTCACAGAAGAGGTCAAAATAGATTCAGGTAGAAGGAAAGGGTTTTGTCAGCACTATCCTATAAGGATATCAGTGTGAACAGAAACCCATGTACCAACATATCTTGGTCAAGTGCAACTGTAATGGCATGTGCTACACTACAGAAGTCACCCTTGAAATTTTTAAGTAATAACAAAAACAGTTTTCCTTCAGTTGAGAAGTGGCTGGTGTCCAATTTTTTTTTTCATTTAGTACTGAAACTATGGGGCTGTGAGTAGTCCTGTTGCTTTATGGGTTCAAATCCATGCACTCAGGTCTTTATTAAGGTGGTATAATAAGCTGAATGCAGTTTGAACTATCCAAGGCCTGTTGTAGAGAAAGTTAAGAGGTGTCATATCATAACTCTAAACTTGTATTGTCTGATTTACTGCATCTGGGATCAGTTGGATCAAACTGTGAAAATGAGATTTTTTTCATGGAATATTTTCTTGAATTATTGTTAGTAACTATGTGGAAATCTTAGATTAATTACAATAACTGAGTTATCTTTAGTATATAAAGGCAAGCCTGAACAAAAATACAAATGAGCAAAAACTTTTTAAAAAACAAAGAAATCATCTTCAGCAATTTCATCATTTTGAAAGAGTGTGGCTATATATGTAAACATATATGGAAAATGTTTCATTCTAAATTTTTGCATCAAGGCGATGGATCAAAACTGTCAGTTGCTGACACTGATATTTTTTTTACATAATACTCATGCAAAGAGGATGAAGAGGAATAAAATTGGGATAAATTAGCCATTTTCAAAAGGAAGGAAAAAAAGAAAATATTACACTGAAAAAAGTTAACTGACATTGACACTCTGCAGCCTGAGTGTGTGTGAGTGTGTGCTTGTGTGTGTGCTTGTGTGTGTGTATGGAAGAGTTAATGTCTCTGTGCCTTAATTCAATTAAAACAATTAACAAACCATGCAGAACCATGAGCTCTGATTTGACAGATATCAGTGTTAAAGTGTTAAATTGGCTTTGTCACCCCCTCTGGCACCACTGAGACTGTCCTGAAATGCTGAATGTTTCTGTAATAAATGTGGTCTTAAATGATGAAATGATTAGTAATTATTACCAATGTTGCGCTGATTTACTGATTTCTTTTAAACTGCATTTACATTTACATTTACGGCATTTAGCAGACGCTTTTTATCCAAAGCGACTTCCATTCCCTAACTATAGGGGGCAGTCTCCCTGGAGCAACTTGGGGTTAAGGGTCTTGCTCAGGGACCCAGTGGTTGTGATAGGGGTAGGATTTGAACCCACACCCTCATGGTCCAGAGGCAAGTGTCCTACCCACTCAGCTACCTCCACCGCATTTCTTCCCATCCCTGAAAAACTCAAGTTCTGGGTCCAGAAAACCAGCTAAATATAGGTTTTTGTTAGACAAAAATCCAATAAAATAATTTTTTTGTCAGAATTGAGTGAATCACACACTACACCCACAACTCGCCATAAAACAAGTGTGCGTGATTGAAAGCAACGAATGCTAAAACTTGGAACCGACTCTCCTGTCACCCTTGCTGCTTTCTCTGTACTCTGAGAAGAGGGGGGACAAAGGGAGGAGGAGAAGATTAAGGTGAAGCACTGCTGAAGAGAGGCTCTGACGCACGCTGTGGAGAGGCAGTAATATGCTCATTATCCGCCCAGACTCCACGTCTGCTACATCACTTTCATCATCCCATACTTTCCAACATGGCAAAATACTACATGGCAAAAGTGAGACAGGCCTTAAAAATACGCACTGAGATCGAGGTGCAGAGATCGAAAGAGAGATGTAGAGCCAAATTTAATTCATACCAACTTTATTCGCTGTGCTTTATCATTTTAAAAAATCAAGTCAACTGTTATCCAAGGACTTGCAATAACTTTGGCACTTCAGTTCAGTGAGAATCTCTCTCTCTCTCCCTCTCCGTCTCCCTCTTATGTATACATATATATAGATGTGTGTGTGTGTGTGTGTGTGTTTGTGCTCTCATAGATTACAACATTACTCCATTGCTAGACATCTGATGGCATGGTGCTCCTTTATAACCATGTAATTACGCAGCTGCATTGCCATAGTAATGTAATGACCATGCAGTGCTACTGTTTCATCATTACTGCAGCTTGGAGGTAGCCTGTGATTCCTATTATAATTCTTAACAGCCTTTTTCTAAAGGACTACAGGAATAATGCCCACCCAATTTGCAGCAGGGTAAATTAGCATTAAGCCCGTAAGTGTTTGGAGCAGCAGGTTTTGCACTAATGTCTTTGGTTAAGACAGAAAGTGAGAGAAGCACCGCTGTCTCCCCTGACACCCACAGGCACTGATCCAGCAATATTTTCTGCAACATTCTCATAATACTAAGACAACTTTGCCAACAACCACCCAAAAATAGTTTACTGAGCGTGATTAATAATCAGCAATGCATCACCTGCATATTTAAGCAACTTGTCTCGACCCAGCGTTGTGCTTGTGAATTATAAAGTGACAACACAACAACTTACACTCAGCTTTCCACCCACATACGTCTCCTTACCTTCTGCCGAATCTCTTCTTCCATCTTGACGGGTGAGCCCAGCTCTGCAACCTGTTTCACTCCTTCACTGGCATAGCCTCCATATTCCCACAGCACATAGTTCTTTGAGTGGGAGGACCCGATGATGGCCGACCAATGATTGGCTCTCCCTGTAGGAGTGAAAAATATATTCACCACTTGCAATAAGGTAAATTAGCATAGGCAGTATTACTTTATTACATATATTATATTAAAAAATAGCTTGGCGATAAATGTTTAAAATAATTAAAGCAGTGTGACATTAGAAGTGTTAAAAATGAGACCTACAGAAGCACTTAAAGACATCAGTAACACAATTTTTCTGTATTAGATCAATTATAATGGACAAAAAGAACTAGCAGAGGAAAATACTGTTCAAAATGCTACAATGAGCATGGTTCACGGCAAATCCATTTAAAAAACGACTAATTATTGTTGGACAGATGTTTAGACTTGACCAATTTTTCAAACAAATATTAGACAACTGATATGTCCAGTGGAAAAGATGAATAAATGTACATTTTCATTTAATGATATTTATCCTCTTGAGAATAAATGTCATTTCTTTGTAATCACACTCCAGCTAGATATAATCCAAATTACAACATTTTATGAATGTTTTCGCATCAGCATTCTAATCAGAATGGGCAAATATGTAGACAACGAATTTGAGATATTATCATCAGCCTTGAATTCTCACACTCTCTTTGTACTGAAACATGCAGTTGCTCATATTCTTCAAAATATGATGAAAATATTGACATACCATTATCACATCACAAAATTATCATGTGTTTTCTAATGTTATAACAGGATCAACTGATGTTATAACATCTTTGGTGTACAGGGCTATAAGTAGGCTTTCAGGTTTATTCTTGTTTCTATAGCTGTATTTTCTCTTGATGTGGTTTGATTCTGACACCCAGGACAGGAGCAGTGCCATCACTATATAAATCCATCCAACAAACTGTTAAACATTATGCTATTACAGTATAAATTTTGTGAAAAATGTAGTCTCTAGTATAATACATAATAACCAAAATGATTTAAATAATAAATTATTATTTTGAATTGTAGGCCTACATGTTTACTGTCATTCTATTTTCCATTTTTTGTTAATGAGACCACTTTTTCAATATGGTAATAAGTCACTCTGTCCTCAAGGCATCTGTGTGACATTGTTTCCCTGTAAGAGACTGTGAGTAGAGCAGGTTAGGTAAACTCCTGGCACAGAGGTACCATCTGTCAACCTCTGACATCAAGCCCCAGAACACACTGCTGCCCTGCACAGCCCAATCGATGTGAAACGTGCTCCCCAATTACTCCAGCTCTGACCAATAATTAGCCTAGTGACAGTCATGACAGATGCCCCATCAAATCGTGACCACAAATAGCTCTCGCTGAAGACGTTCAATGCGGCCACTAAAACTAACTGTGCTTAATACCGAGGCCTCGCTTCGCCTTTTCCAAGCCATGCTGTGATCCTGTGATGCTGTGAAAGTTCACAACTCATCATATACGGAACAATTTATTAAGTGCTCTCAGATGGTTTTCGGCAGACAACGTTTCTGAGCCACTGGTGTTGTCATCGCTTCATTTAGTCCGCGCAAACAAACACTTCAATTAACTTGAATCAAGGGAACCTGAGTCAGGTGTGTTCAGGCAAACACTTTCTGTGAAATATTTGCCACATTGCAATTATAACTGAGTGCGAATGCAGAATGCCAAAAACCTTTGTAATTGAAACATGAGCTATTTTTCAGCTCAGTGGATTCATGTTATTGGGAAAGACGCAAAAAAATGTAATACTCACAAAACACTATGGTAAAATCCGCCTTGAATTACAGTCTCTTAACTAAAGCATTGAATATTCAGTTTCAATACAAGTACATTTATAAACGTATTGTTCACTTTATTGAGTAGTATTACCTTAGATCTACCTTCACCGTCCATGTAAATGAACCTGATGGCACCGGTCTAAATACCCTCCTCGCTGGAACTACTGATTGTGTGGTACTTTGCATACAAATATTCAGTAGATCTACAATTATGGACAGTTCCTGTGGACAATGTATTGGCCTTCTTAACCCAGTTTTTCAATGGTTGTGACCTCCACATTACTAAGCAGATGTTGGTCCTGTGGTTAGAGCCTCAGGGCTGGAGAATAATTAAAACACACTGTGCAGCTATTATACAAACAGAGTTATAGTCTCTAAAGATTTTCTGCAAGGTGGAGCAGTGAAATAAGTATCTACAAAACTGAACAGCTCTATCAACTAAACTGAACAACTCTAGCAACAGTGCTGAGTCAGATTCATTTGTACCAGAGCAAGACATATCAATATATCATTGCCATGTCAGAGGCCCTAGTGCTGAGAACGAACCACAACCCACTTGCTAGCTTTGGTGGCATCATGTGAAACCTAATTGTATGGGTAGAACTGGAGATGATGACATTGGAAAAAATAAAGATTAACCCTAAAACAACGCACTTTATTGTATTTGCATTCTTATTCCCACTGAATTTTCATTAACATACAGAATTGTATAATACAAAGTAAAGTAAGCATTTGGTATGCATAAAAAAACAAAAAGTGTGAATGCAGCACTGTTAAAAATCCTCTCAGAGGATAAAAGTGAAACTATATTACAATAACCCCGGAACGGAGAACTCCTCGGGGATAAAATCGGATTGGATAAAACAATCTATATGGCGGTGCTTATTGGTGCAAAGTTTTGTTGCTAAGGATGCCCACAGTAAACAGATTCATATTTTCTCCTTCAATTTCATAAAGTGCTTCTGAAACAATGAAATCTATATCCCAGACCACACTTTATCAGTCGGCACCGGGACTCCAATCTAATTTCCCTCTGCACTGAAACTATTCCGGTGGCATGGTGGTGTGGGTACAAACATCCAGCATGGAAGAAGTGCTTATCACACACTCTCTGTAAGGTTAATCCCCCTAGCCAATCCATCAGGCCTGCATCGCGTCTCAGTGACAAGCTCTGATGTTCAAACCCTTATTTTCATATTTCCTGTCAAACACAGCAGTCCCTTCAGTCTCTCTCCAATAATATTCATGAAGGTTATTTTTTCTCCAGTGCAGGCAAAATATTTCAGATTGTATTCCATAGATGATGAGGTTTTACCTTTGCTTCGCCATACTATTTAAATGTACAGGTTATTACGCATAATTACATGATAAACTGCATAGTGAGTTACTCAATGGAATACACAGAATTTAAATATAAAAGCTAACTTGCTAGCTTTCTCACAAAACAATATTTTTTTAAAAGAATAAGTCTTTTACGTACAAAGAGTGGAATTTATTTAAAATTTTGATATTTTCTATCAATTATACCTCACATTTGGGTGTTAATGAGTGAAAATAAACCAAAGTATGATATATTTACATGAATATAAAATAAAGTCTAAACTACAGGAAATACTCACAAACTTATTTTTTTCAAATACAACATGTAGTTTGCTGCACAAATGATCTCCTCTCATCCATCCATCCGTGGAAAAGGGCCACCACAGATCTCTGCTGACCAGATATTATCTGGATGGTGGAACATTTTCAGTCATGCACAAATAATGTAATGACATGTTTGTTTGTGTTACACAACATGGGTATCAGGTGCAGCGGTGTTTAAATGATGTGTACACAAACTGGTCACTGGTTGGTACACCTAGAAGTTAAACTAAATATCTCATCCTTATTACAGTTTGTGCCAGGCTGTTTAACAGTGGTTAGCTTCTGACCACATGTGCATCATTGAGTTAATGCTTTTAATTAGGTGGCTATTCTCAACCCACTACTGATACTGACGTGTATAAAAAATTCCCATCAACACATTCATATCAGTACTACATTACCATGCCACTTCTATGTCAGTATCCATTAGTGGCTAATAAGTTGTGCATCAACAGATGGGCTATAGTGTAAACCTCCAAAATGTACCTATATGGGATGTGCACCAGACTAAATACTCATTAATTAGTTCATGTGTTATTTTCATTATTGCATTCTCCATAGGCTTTGTTTCATAGATTAGCCTTGGTGAAGAACAGATTGTACAGAGGAAAGCCTATTATACTTTTTTGTCTTGTGAAAGACTCTTCAGCAAGTATGTTCTGCCAGTCAGATGACTCGATGCGCTTCAATTTGTCTCAGAAGAGATTTCTGTGTGTAAAGCAGAACAACATCCATCTGTACAGGATCCTCACATTAAAGAGGCTTTTTCGCACACATCTTGGTAAGATTTCAATTCCCTGACCCTCTCAGCCATCTGACTCAGCTCTGCTGCCGTCTCACTCCAGTCCCTCCTCTCCTCTCTCCTCCTCTCCTATTGTCTTCTAAGGACCTTGACCCATCTGGCACAAAGCTATAGGATGATCAGAGCTGAATGACATGGTGCAAAAAAGACAAAGGCTGATAAATGGATACAAAGATAAAGATGAAATATAAGCATGCCATGAATAACCTTCACCACGAGAAAGCATGTCAAGGCTTGTACTCATTTGCTTTGTGTCTCTGGGACAGATAAAATCCTGGTAAAATTAGCCTACCAACAGGTGGCATTGTATTATCCTGAAGCTTCAGACTGTGTCTCCTTCCACATGCTGTTTTCAATAGTCTACTTAGCAATAGCTCCACATAGCAACAGTTTCTTAATTGTGTGTGTGTGTGTGTTGGTAAGCATGTGTGCAAAAATGACCCACCTTTCTGCCAAAGCTAGCATCAGTACACACTGTTTTTCTTTTTTTTTTCTGTTTCATAAGCTCATAAATTTCAGGGCAGCTCCTTGCTTGGGTTTATCTTGCTCGCAGAGTCCATTCTAATCAGCGTATTGATCTGGGTTGCCAGAGTGCAAGCTCGAGTGGAGAGTGGTGGTAATCCCTAGGCTTAATTTACTCTCAATGAGGCAGTCTCAAGGTTATACCCACAACCCACAAAGACAAGGGTAGTTTGGGGAGGGATAAAGGGATCCACACAAGTCACATCCTATATGAGCAGTTTCACATGATTAGTTCAGAGTGATTTTACCGAAGAGGGAAAAGTACAGTGGGATAAATCCATATCCTGATCAGCCAAAATATTAAAAATCACCAGCCTATTATTGTCGACCTCTAAACGTGTCAGCAGCAGAATCTATAAGCCCTGAAAGCAGAGAGGTGGGGCCATCCGGGAGGTGGGATCAGACTTGTTTGTCCAGTTGCTCGATTGAATTAAAATCGGAGTCAACACCTTGAAATATTTGACATGTTCTTTTAAACCAGCCCTGTGAAGCAGACCTGCTGAAAGAGGCCACTCCCACTTGGTCTTGGTCAGTGTTTATGTAGATGGTAGGTGTCAACGTAACATGTACATGAAGGTCTCCCAGCAGATCATTGCATATAGCATCACACTACACATGAAGCTATATTCTTCTGTTGCTCTGTGGTCTATTTCTGATGCTCACATGTCCATTGTAGATGCTTTTGGTGGTGGACAGGGTTCTCTATGGACACAGTGTTCAGTCTCACACACAGCACAATGTGTACTATGTGTTCTTTCTATCTTAGCCAGCATTAAACTTTTCAGCAATTTGTGTTACAGCAGTTTTTCTTTGAGATTCGACCAGACGAGCTTGTCCACACTCCCCTGTGCTTCCGTGAGACTTGAGTGCCCTGTTGCTGGATCACTGACTGTCCTTCTTTGGACCACTAACTACTGCATAATGAGGACACCCTGAAACAACCTGCTGTTTTGAAGACCCAGTCGCCAAGCTGTCACAATCTGGCCTTTGACAAAGTCACTTAAATACACATACTTCTACATTTTCCTGTATATAACACATCAGCTTTGAGAACTGTCTGTTTACTGGCTGTCTAATATATCCCACCACTTCACATGTGCCATTGTAACAAGACAATTATAGCTATTTAATTTAGTTGTCAGGTATTTTACTGTTGTGGTAGATTGGCATAAATAGTCAAAGTACATATTTGAGGCCATGTGAAATGACTCCAGGTCATTTTAGGGCATCTATTTTTTTACACTACAAAAATGGCAATTTACAAACATTTCAGAGCCTGTACATTCTGTCCTATGTACATTGTCCTCTCAATACGCCTTCGGGTTTTCTGTATTCTGGCTGATGTTGGTTGTTTGCTTGTCAAGCTGTAAACAAGCTATCACTCTTTCTCAGTGCATTGCAATTTATATTGCAAGTTACATAAAAGAAAGGCCACTGACAAACGAGAAAAGAGACACCCTTCCAAATACTGTAATTAAATTTTAAAATGAGCTGTCTATCTAAGTACTAATCACACTGATCACACATAGCAAAATCTTACAACCTGTTTGTGGTGCAGTTCTGGGTCTCTAAAGTAATCAGATTCCAGTCATTTGTCTGGAGCAGGTAATGAAAAAAATCAATATGATTTTAAAGCCTTTTTCCTGTGAGACAGATGGTGGGCTAAGTCCTACTAGCCCCTTTATACACACTACTTCAACACTGCGATGTAACATTGGTGCCTGTTCAACACGATACTACTGAAATAGACGCCTCATATTTGTTCCTCTCACACATGTGATGTTTATTAAAGGCTGCTGTCTCAGTTTACCATGTGTTTACCAATATGATTAGTTTTTCAAGTAATCTTGTGGTATTGGGGGGAAAAACATGCATAGGACAATATGCATTGGCTTTAAACCTCAAATAAACTAAGAGTACCAAAACACCATTTATTTTCCCATACCCACCCACGGCTTAATCCCAGGACTGGTCCAGGTGCAAATGGCAAACTTCAAAACAGTGACATGTATTTAGAGGTTTGTAAGCTATAAACACAAAGCAGTTTTGTTTTGTTTTTTTAATTAACTGTGTGGAAGCAAACACCAGTATGAAATCCTGTACACATTTCCACTGTAACTTACTGGGGTAATCCTTGGGGTGCAGCTTCTCCGACCAGTTCCCATAGAAGGTGACCCGGTATTTGGCCGTTCCACAGGCACAGCAATCCAACAGCGGTTTGTCAGTGGCTTCTCCATATAAAGGCTCTATATTGCAGGGCAGAAACAAACAGCCAATTTACATGGAACTGTATACACACACACACACACACACACACACACACACATATTGTGTCTTGCCATCCAGCATTCAATGTCATGCACAGCAGGGGATCTGCACTCATTTAAGATCATTCCCATGCAAGCGCTGCAATGACAGTCAGGACTGTGATGCATTGCAGGTTCTAAAAGCAGAGAGAGATGTAAGAGAAAGGCGAAAGAGAAGCTGACTAAGAAAAAAGAAAGAATATAGCCCAAACAGAGCAATGGCACCCAGATGGGAGGTGAAGGAGAAAGGGCTACTTGAAAGGTTGAGAGGATCTCATCTCCTTGCTGGTAATGAAAGGCTTACCTCTCTCACACATTCGCTTTGTGAGCGAGCCTTCATCCTGGAAGGAGATGATTTTCCTCTGAACGATGCTCGCCCTGTGAAGAGAGAGAGAGAGAGAGAATGAAAGAGGAGATGTTAGGAGGAAGAGGTAAAGGAAGAAACTTATTGCGTTACTTGGAAAAGAAAGTTAAAAAAGATGGGTAGAAATAGGAGCAAACGTGGGGAGAAGTTGCAAGAGGAAGAAAAGCGAAGAGATGGGAGCAGAACAGAACAGAACAGAACAGAACAGAACAGAACAGAACAGAACAGAAGAACTGAGAAACAGAATTGTAATAAACCAGAGCCTTTTTAACAATGATGCAATCAGGTCCCTCTATATACTGATTGTACTCTCTGAAAAAGAGGGACGTCTCAGGCTGAGTAACTTCACAGTTTCACAGAACAAAATGAAACAGAGTCTCGGGGTTTCAGAGGCAGAGGAAAACAGTCCCATATTTTCATGCACATTCATGTATGATAATGACATATCCATTTATTCTTTTGGGTTAATGTATTTTTATGAGAATAAATTATTTTCTGATCATACACATTGCAGATGTAGGAAAAGAGTTTTGCTCCAATTACTCTTATTTGTCTCATTCTGATTCAGGACAAGGTATAAATTAAAATCCAGACACTTCAGTAAATCACTTTGGACCATTGGACCATAATATTCTGGTATTGGGTGAAAGACAAGTGGTTTTACCAGAATATTATTGTCCAATGGTCCAAAGTGATTTACTGAAGTGTCTGGATTCTCATTAATACATTGTTCTGAATGGGAATGAGACAAATAAGAGTAATTGGGGCAAAAAAAGGGAGAGACATCAAAAATGGAGACGGTGATTAGATGCTTTTTTCATGCATTTCTATGTAAGAGTAATAGTGGCCGACTTTTGTCACTCGTAAACAGCCCACGTCTGAGGAGCAGCATGTGGGAACTGTACACTTCTCAAAGTAACCACAGTGGTGCCCCTGGCAGCTCTGAGATTCAAACACTTTAATTTAAAAGAGACAACTCCCTAACCACAATGAACAGTGTCTTCAGGCTCGTGCACAAGTTTTATATGTAACACAGCAGCATAATGCAGCCAAGCGGCACCTCAAACTGCCTTCGAAATTTTAGAATGTGGGACAGAGAGTGTGTGTGCGACAGAGAGTGTGTGTGGGACAGAGAGCAAGGGACAGAAACCACAAGTGAGAGACCAAGCAGGAGAAAGAGGTAGTGAAAGAGACAGAGAGAAAAGGTTAGCTTCTTCAGAGACGAAGAATAGTTTGTTAGCGGAAGAGAGTGTCGAAAAAAACCCAAAAACGAAGTCACTTAAGAATTGTTGTATTTAGAGCTTTTTCCTTATAGCTGCTTCAAGCTGGACAGTGTGATTTCAGTCTCCTAATTGAAAAGGATGGCACCAGGGGGCCGCTGTAGCTTCAGTGGCCCTGCTGTCAGCCTCATTATGTTTGATGATGCGAGGGCTGGGCAAAGTGACAGCTCTTTTATTTATTCTTTTATTCTCTATATTTGTTTATTTTGCTGCCTTTTGTGAAGCCGGGTGGTGGAGAGAGGCGGAGAATATCTCTCCATTGACAGGTGCCTGACAGCTATACAGTATTATATGCAGGATTTTTGCATCATCCCTTACTAGGTTTTATATGAGTGCAATGCAGAGAAAGGTCTATAAACCGTTCGTCTCCTTTTATATTCAAATAAATAGGCAAAAAATGATTGTTAAGGAGGCTCTATTTCACAGAGGGCTTTAAAAGCAGGGATGGGTCACAGATAAGCTCATGCACAGGAAGAGGGTGAAGATGGGACAGTGGAAAAGGCCCATTTCTCTGCCACTTTCTCTCTCAGTATTTTAATAACACAATTCCTCTCCCTCTCTTTAGCACACACCCACCTATCCACACATGTGAACGGACCCACTCCCACTCTTATGTAAAGATGCTCCCAGATCCGCTCTAATTGTCCATGCTTTAATTCAATCTCACCCCAATTTCACATATGTGGGAGAGAGAGGCACCGGAAGAAAGCCTCCTCTCTTTCCAGGGCTGGCCAGGCAATCAGCCGCGGTAATGGTTATTTAACATCCAATTTAAATTCTATCAATGAGATGTTATTAAGGGCAGACTCACTTTCCTGCATTTACACTGCTGATGCTAATCGCCTGTGTGTGCCTGTGTGTGTGTGTGTGTGGTTGGAGGAGAGAGAGCATTCTTTTCAGGCCAGTGCTCAAGGCCAGAAAGTATAAATTCAAGGGAGCATATCAGGCCCATGGATCACCCTAAGTTAGGTGGAGGGAAAGAGCTGTCCGTTGAATGCAATCCTGCAGATTTGGTTTAGGGTTCATTATTTATTCATATATTTATAAAACAGGAGTTAGAGTGCCTGTACGCAAGAGGCTGACGCAGCTTCAAAAAGGTCCAGTATTTCTCAGTCGGAATGCTGCGTTAAATCCGGCCAGGCAGAAAAAGCACCTGCATGGAGAGAAAGCATTCAAAAAAGGCACGAAAGCATTTTAACCGCGGCAGCAGATTCTGACCAGTGGAAAAAGGGATGAGTGTGAGAAAGCAAAAGTCCAATTTGTATCAGTCATGCTCAGGCCTCCAAGACGGGCAAGACTGTCTTTGTATCAGGGATCAACCATGCCACTCTTGCCTTTTCAGCACTACACTTTGTTAGTAAAACTTTCTTGTACAGTCCTTTAAGCAGATCCAGGTATAAACTAAACATGAGGAAGAAAATCCAAAGTATTGGGTAATGTTGTGAGTAACACGATGGTGCGTTCCAAATCGATTTGACTAAACTACACTGAAATGTCAAACAGGTTCCAGCTATAAACTGGGTTAGGTACAAACTCCACAGTGCTCAGTATATATTTTGAATAAACCAGGATAAAGAGCAAGCAAATCCAACTAAATTGCACTGAAATACTTAACAGCCTCCAGCTGCTAAGCAGATAAAGGAGAAAAATGTATCATATTTAGATAATTACAAAGAATAATACGAATTACTGAAATGAAACATAATTACTTAATTACAAAGCCTTGTCGACTTGTCTTTGTGAGTGCTAAAAGGTAAAATTAGGTTAAAAAAAAACTCAGCGAGAAGAGTCTTTTGTCTTGGACCACCTTTGAACTCTTAATGATGAGACTATTTTTGATTTTTACTCAGTTCTTCTCCTAAGTGAATATCTCAAATCAATTTTGAACAAGAATACAACAGAATATGAGCATACAGACAATTTTATTGTTGCTCTGATTAAACTAATTGGTCAAAAGCCCATTCAGAGACCACCCGAGTGCATCTTACATTAAAGGCAGCATTGTACTTTGTTTATTTCAAGATACAGAACATGGTTGCATGCATTTTACTTCTTAAAATGTGAACATGCATACGTCCCCAATTCACTGGAGGCAAATATTAAAGAGTGATTGGAGGGGACGTCTCTAAATGTTTTTTGGCAAGAATTGTCTACTGTGTAGCGACTAAAATTAATCAGTTTTCTGCATCAATAACGACAAACTTAGACAATTATGCCAATCTTGTGTCCAATCTTGTACCCAAAGGGCAGGTTGTCATTCCAACAAAGCGGGAGCACATGCAATCTGTCATTTGGAGATTGACTAAACATGTAAAATTAGATAATTCTGCTTGTTCAGAAACAAACAAGAAAAAAAAAACTTGCACCACTACATAGGTACCTCTGGACCATGAGGTCCTGGGTTCGAATCCTACCCCCAGCACCACCACTGGGTCCCTGAGCAAGACCCCTAACCCCAAGTTGCTCCAGGGAGACTGCCCCCTATAGTTAGGGAATGGAAGTCGCTTTGGATGAAAAGCGTCTGCTAAATAATGTAAATGTAATGTATACATCCACTTTGCAGATTTTAGTTCCATCCAAGCAGGAAGCACACCTGATTTCACTACTGTAATCAGCTGGTCTTGGTTTTCAGTTACTCAGGTGTGCCTTCTTCTTGGTTGGAACGAAAACCTGCACCCACAGCGGCCCTTTCTGGACAGGTTTAAGTCCTGGTTTATGGTATGCTTGACCCAATTTTTTATTAAATTTTTTACTCTGTGACTTGAAATATTTTTCTGACATCCTTGTCCAAAAACAATAGCGTTTACACTTCAAAAGATGTAGTCGCATGCATCCCACATCACTGTGTGTGCTGGTGGTCCTTTACACTTGTATTTAGCTCCGTCCACTTGAGATTCAATCACCCAGGATGCAATTTAAAACCGAGTTCACACAGGGCCTGAGAGAATGCGCATGGGAGAGTGAACGTCCCTGTCTGACCCTCAGCAATCACTGTTTAGACGAGAGGTACTAGTTATTCAGACTCATTCTTTCCAGGCAGAAGAACATCCATGGAGTGCCATTACTCCACAATTACAGCTGCCCATGTCTGAAACAAAATGCAGCAGTGTGACCACACAGCCTAAAAGCTCTCTGTAATAGAAACTGTTTCCATAAATACTTAGACGGGCCCATTCAAACAACCTGCTCTCAAGAACTCAAAAACACAGATTATGATATGATACTTGCTGAATTAGTTTAGAACTGAAAGCAAACATTCAGAGTTTTGTCAATAAATACAGTCTGCAGTACAGGGAATATGAACAGTCAATGTCTAAAGAAGTCTGAAATAATCTAAAATGGGTTTATGTCCACTTGCATGGCAATGGCGCTTCCACAGCAATTACATAAATATAGCTAGCCTTCACTCTTTCATACTGTGGAAATATGCTTGTAGCATCCCAGCCAGTTATAAAAGGGGGTAATTGACGAACAGGAACAGTTTATGAAGCATTCTTTGTCTAGTCAACAGACTTTGCATTCTTTTTGATTAATGGGAATAAATATACAAATCTCATGCAATTTAAATTGATTGGACACAGTATGAAATAATCAGGCTTTGCAAATCACTCTATTTAACTAATATCTTAAAAACAACCTACAGAAATCCTGCCACTTAAAAAGAAATTGTTACAATTGTGGCTCTTCCTGGCTGGATCCAACCTTTCCTCTTAGAATCCCTCAGCCCCCAGTAGATACTCTCCTGTATCTTTCTGATCCAGGCATGCCTAGGCTAGCTAGACCAGGGCTCAGCTAGTGGACTATAACAACGTCTGTCCACAATCACTGCAGGATATCCGAGGGATCTCGAAACAATAGCACCCTGGACAGATCACCAGTCCATTGAAGGTTAATATGTATCCATGAGTAGGTTTAAAAACTACATTGGTAGGGAAATAATATTCAGGCAACACAAGCTTATAAGCTTATATTTCTGAAATAAGAGCTTTGAGACATCTATGGTAATTAGCTTTTCAAAGCATTTTAGTTTAATTCCAGTCTTCAGTCAGACTGGAAAACTCAAAATCCTACATTTTAAGTCCAAAACTGACTTGCTTGTACCTTGACCTGGCAGGTCCAGTCTGCTGAGTCAGCCCCAATCCATGATGCTCTTGTCTCTGTACTTCACCGAGGGATTTGGTGTTCTTGAGGTAATTTTTTCTCCATGCAAGAATCCTATTTTTTCCAGAGAACATGGTCCCAAAAAAAATCAGATTTTTGTGGTAAATTTAGATTTCCATGCATGCAAGTGTGGATAATTTTTACATGGAGTGTTTAGCATGGAGTGTAAGAACAGGTGATTGTGGTGCAGTTTGTTACTATATATATATAATGCTGACTACCAGGAAAGGTCATTAATCGCCATCTTCATCTTCCTTATCACCGTCATGGTCTCGGACTCACTCAGGCTTGCCCTGGTAACACGAGCCTCCGGGAGTTTGAGTTTCCTAAACATTCATGCGGCCGAGTTGCACATAAAACATATCAACCCGAAACAAGCCTATAAAATATATGCCTCCCCAAAGGTGCATCTGCAAATCCGTGTCTGGCGTGGGTTTATGCTAAGAGGCAAAATGTTTTTGCCGTCATGAAAAAAAAACATGAATATTTGGGAAAAACGTAGCGGCATATAGTCCAGAATTTATGGTAATGTCCGTACTGCTGTATTTTCTTTTTAAGTGAAAGCTGGCTTCTCTTTTATCTTCTTTATCATTAGTGTTGGAGAAATCGCGTTTTACACACCTGTCCAGGGGCAAATAACTGTGGTTCTATGAACTTGAACATAACCTTTGAAAGTTCATTCACCCTGATCACTTATTTTGTTGTGTGAAAACTTCCCGACAAATGGCAGATTTAAATGAGATTTGCTCTTGTTTTCTATAATTTAAAAGAGGCAGGCAACTTTCAAAAACAAAATAAAAGACCAGACAATTATGCCAGATGACTAATAAAACTGACAAATGGCTGTGGAAAACCAATTAGGACTAACACAACACACACAGCTTATGCTGTGGAAAGGGTGCTGCCATTTCCATAGTTCTTTCAAAGGATTTTTCATAGCAAGACCCAGTCGAATTGTCGAACAACTTGTTAGACACAGAGGATGATCAAAAAAAAAACTTCACAAGCAAGCCTGACTTCAGACGTACCGTTCTAATCACTGCATTTTATACATGTTTACAGTCTGAGGCTGGCAGGCTGATCTACAGTAGTTTACAGGCGCATATTCTATTTTAAATGCATTATTTAATTCTGAGAGTTTTTTGCTATGAAAAGACATTCCAACAAATAAACATCAATTCACTGTTGAATTGTTTTTGAACATTATTAAAACAGCTTGATCAATAAAAACCTGAGAAATAATACAACTTCAAACAAGGAAAGGATGCCTTAGAAAGTGAAACAGATTACAAATTTAGGTTTACTTTGTTAGAAACTTGCTTTACATGCATAACAGCTGTGTAAAAGTGGTCTAAAATGATTTTTTAAATCAAATAGACCAAGTGTTCTAACTGAGTGTGTATTATTAATGTTACAAAAGTATTAGAATGACAAGACCAAAAACCTAAAGTGACAGGAAGCCTGTAATTCTATTTCCATACACTGTTATTTCTAAAGAATGGTATAATTCCCACAATTAAAATATTTCAACATGTGCACAGAGGGACTGAATAAGTTTATTCATGAAGTCTGTCTATGGAGATATCAGTGCCTGAGAGTAAGATGTTTACCCTGTGTGTTTGCAGACGCACCTGTCCCTCCTTGTTGGTAAACTTTTAATTGGAGTCAACATTATGAGTTCACAGACAGCCCAAGAGTGCATACCAAAACAATTAACCTTGTTCATTTCTGTAGCTATCTAAAACTTTCCCTACTACACATTAGTACATTCTCCAAATTCTTATTTGTTCAAGTATTTGTTCCTTTCATAGGGTAATTCTGAGCAAACAGAGATGTTTGCTGTAACACCAGAGAACATCGACCCAGCAAAGACCAACAACCCAAATGTTTGTGTTATTTCTATGTGCCTCTCACGTTCCCCATAAACTCCCGAATGAGGGCAGGCATGTTCCATTTTTTGCTTCTTTATTTATAACCAGCAAAAAACAAAAACAAACAAAGGCAAGAGGGCTGGAAAACAAACTCACAGATCAAACAAAAGACGTCAGTAGAAACACAATACCGCATGGCAGTGGACCTATTCTGAGGTCCACCAAAAATAAATTAAATACATTAGACTCACAACACTACAAGCCAATAAACATAAAGCTCTTTCCCCTGAGCACACTGGCCAACTGAAACACAATCAACAAACTCAAACCAGGCATGCACAGGATTTCACAATAAGATTTCAAAACAAAACCTAAATATAAAACTAAACAAGGATGGACTCTAGCGGCCACTGAAAGGACATGACAGTGCCCTACAATGTACACTATTTACACAAAGTGTTGGGATGCTTGACCATCACACTTATAGGGACTTTTAAGGTATCACATTTCAAATACATGGACTTTATAATGGAGCTGGTCCCCACTTTTGCAGCAATATCTACTTCCACTTTTCTTGAATGGTTTTCACAATATTTTATACTGTTTCTGATGGAATTTTGTCCATTCAGACACTGATGTTGGACGTACAAGTTCATCCCATAGGTGTTGGATGAGGTTGAGGTCAAGTCTGTTTCTACAGTATCTATCTCAGTAAACTTCCATTTTTAACCTGTTTCTCTTTCCTGAGATGTGTCCCAATACTTTTACTCATGTTGTGAACATTCTTTAAGAATGCTCTCCCTCATAAGCATTGGCACTGGCCATTCTCTCCAATGCATTGTTTGAACATGTTCTTCTACATTCAAACTGTCTTAAACTGTACTCTAACTCATTGGTTATGAGGCTTATTTAGTTTTTAACATGGATATAAAGCCAAGATGGGAATAGTTGTGTTGTTTGGCCCAGTGAGCTCTGGTCCAGTATCCTATCTTTACCAGCTTCCCTGTAGACTGAGGAATGAACAATTCTAAAGGTTCACCCTGACCAACCTTTCTGTTCCTCAGCCTCAGCCCAGCTGCTCTCTCATTACCTTCTCCTGCACCTCTCCTGCCCCTTTCCTCAAGCTCCCCTTAGCACACTGCCTCCAGCACTCACTCCTTTTACACCCCACTGTTTTCTTTTATACCATTCTTTTATATTCTTTTATAACTTTTTTTTGACATTGTCACAATTTTCCTTACACTGTATCCTTTATTTCCCCTGCTGTCAGTCCCACCTACTGAGTATTTCCCTCTCACAGAACTTCTCTCTCTTTCTCCTCTTCACTCTCTTTTTGTATCTCTCTAACTTTCTATCGCTCTGTCTCTTCTCTCTCTAATTTACATACCCCCTGTACCCCAGTTCTCTGTTTAGATAGAGTTGAGGGAAGATGGGGGGCACCAGAGAGACATGAAACTCATCAGTCATCCCGACAGCCACATAATATCGTACATTAATAAGAAATGCAGACGGCCTTTATGGCAGTGCATCGCACTTGGTCTAGAGTGACAGGCTCACTCCGCACTTTAATAATGCAGCGATCGGAATGTCATGTAGGCCACATCCCCTCCATTTCTCTCTCTGTTCCAAGCTCTTTATCAGATCCATCCATCCTGTGAAGGACAGCTTCGCAGCATTACTACTCAGCACACAGTTTGATATCTCAACCAAAGCACACACAGCGGCATCAATTACCGATTTGATTTCTGCATGGAATATAGTGACTTAAAGTCGAAGCTCTGTGGTGCAGAGCCATGCACTTCATCAGAAGTGCGAGGATCTGAGGGAGAATTCTGCCAATTCTTCAAGGTCTCTGCATAATTCAATGGTTATGATGTAAACAAAGTCATTCAGAGTGGTTTGGTGTGAAATATTCAGTTCTCAGCACAATAAGAGAATCAGAACTATTTACAGTGAAGGCGATGGGAACCAAATACCTGAAAGCATTGATAAAAGCAACCTTGGTTACTTGCACCCTATGGATCTGAATAAGATATTTCTGATGGTTTTGAGATATCAGTTTGACCTAAGACATGTTGAATTCAATCAATTCATGGCGGAGAGGTCTCTGAGGATATAACATAGTCGTCAGTGTGAATCTCAGCAGAGTATTTTTGTCAGGGGGAGCGAATATCTGATGCAATTCATGCACCCATTTCTGAAGTCACTTGACATCTTTAGAACGAGCTTATTTTGCTAATACAAATCAATTTAATGTTGACCTTAGAAAATGTACCAAACCTGAAAATCTGTGACTCATTTACATTACAGTGCAGTCCTACCAGCAGTGAGAAGTGACTGAATTAGATACAGTGTACTTAAAATAGGTTTTGTTTATCAGTGCCATCATTTGATGGTCTAGTGTTTAGTGAGTTGCCCCTGCAATCAGAAGGTTGTAGGTTCAAACACCAGCACTTCAAGTGTCATAGCTAAGCTAACCTTGAGCAAGGTACCGTTCTCACACACTGCTCCCTAGGCCCCCCTCGTTGGTGGCAGCCTCATGTTTTACTCAGTGAACGAGTTAACTGCAGAGAAATAATGGTTCACACAGTGTGCTGTGGGGTGTTCAAGTGTGACCTTACTTTTCTGTCCCAAACACATACAGGAGATTTGCAAGTGTTTGCTCATCGAGTGACCCCAATATAAAAAAAAAACCTCTTAATAATAGTAAAATAGACTGCAATTAGATGACTAACATTTAAAAAAATGAAATTAAAAGAGCTCTGTCTCTTACTTCAGCAGTACACAGCCGCTGCCCAATGAGGGCGCTGTCCAGAACACTTGTATCCTGGTCCTCCTGCGAGGGGTGCTCTCAGTCACCGCAGGTGGGCAATTAGTCATAAACTGTGTATCCTCTTCATCAATGATCTGCAGAAGAAACACAGACACCAACACATTCACAAATCACAGTCTGAAACGTCCAAACATTTTCACACGCCACCTACTCTTCCACTGTTTATCACCTAATCACTCTGTGGTCGGGCATATTATTGGACTGTTTTACTTTAATTAACTGCCCAGAAAATATCCTTTGTTTAAAAGAAGAATGTGAAACAAATGCACTTATTTCTAATTAATTACATATTCTCACATAATTACACATCATTCACCTGTAAACCACATCTGGTGTTTATAATTATTTGGGATATTTTGTCATTACATTTTTTTTGTGAAACACAATCAAATAAATGTAATCCATTATATATGTGAACACAAACAACTTCTGACATTAGCGTGCTAGAGCAGCTGTCATTTTGGAATCTTATAGTTATAGTTACAGCTTATGTAATGCTTCATAACTTCTAATAGCTTTTACAATTGTTTTTGTTACTCATCCCACAGACATAACTCACTGCAATAATAAATTATGCCACAGGATGAGTACTATGATAAAATAATAATATATTTCCAATGAATTTACCCATATACCATCCCAGGCACACACCGAGATGCTGTGAGTGCTGTCCCTGAGGGATAGGTATGTGGCATTTCAGCTGATTGAGCCTTGGAGCAAAGTGCAGACATGTGAAGTGCTCTATGGAGGTGTGTTATGTACACACAGAGGTCAAGGGCAATACCCATTATGTTAACATCCTTTATCCAATAACCCCCACAAGCAATAAACCCAGCTGTTGGTTTGATTAGACAGACTTTATAGACATACAGGGCTGTGAACTCCGAACACAGTGCGCTGAAGGTGGCCTCTGAGTGTGGTAGGCTTGAGGGTAATGCTGATCTAAAAACGTGAAAAAAAACTACAGTCTCATATCAGGAACTTGGAAATCCTGCAGTGTTTTTATCCACTTCACTCAAGCTTGGGGTAATTATTATTCAGCTGCCATTTACAAGAACTTAAAGTACTTCTAAAAGCCAGGAAATGCCAGGGCATTGGCGAGTCCTTTCTGAACGACAAGTACGATTCAACTTGCTGCGCTCTTACAAGCCTTCTTTCTTTTAAAGGTGTCTAATAAAACTCGGCTTGGAAACATCCCTTCATACAATTCCTTTTTACCGTATCTGATTTTTTTGCCCATATTGTTTTTGCAGCTGTTGTTGTTTTCATTGATTTTCATTTATTTCATATTCCATCACATACTAGAACAACCTATATAGTTTAAACATGTCCAAACAATCTACTAGGAGACCAGTTAGTTCACTAGCCCAGTGGTTCTCCCTGCCCTGCATATTTTTGAGTTTAGACACCCACACATATAATGGAAGCAGGGAATACACTAAATAGAGCAGGGCAGGGGATACTATAGGACCGGTATTGGAACCACTGCACTACCTGAATGGTCCTCTCTCAGTGCAAAGTAAGTTTATTATTAGCTTTCTGCCAGGGTCCAGCAGCAGATGCTGCATTCATGGGTGCAGATGGGGGAATATTTCTCCCTCAGACTTCGATCCATGCCCCCCCGAAGCACAGTTGATGTAGTGATGTATAACACATACTCCTGTATTGGTCTAAAAAGCTTTATTTTAAATCGAACACTTTAAATCGAAAATCTGAACATGCCTCTCAATTTACCATTCTCTTTTCGAGCACAGAGTTCCTAGCAGCACGTCTTGTGTTAGTGTTCTGGGGTCCTGAGACCTAGGAGCTGCCTCATTGGTGCCTGCCCCAAGCCATAGTCCCGCCCCCCAAACCCCATCCCCAGCAACTGCCGATTAGTCCCCCCCACATTAAAAATGCTATCTGCACCCTGGCTGCATTTTGAGGTGTGAGATATGCATGGCAGGAGATTTCAGACCCTGCCCTTTCACGGGTATTCACACCTCTGCCAGGAAACAAACAACTGTGTATCACTCTAAATTCTAGTAGCAAAGTAAAGGCATTTCTGCATAGAAAACAGCAGATTTCAGAGAGAAATAATTTCTCCTGTTTCATCTTTTAAAAAGTTATTCAAGAATTTGGAAATCATTAGCAGCCACTGAATAACCTTCTTATGTTCATCGGTAAACCCCACATATTTGTTTTGGTAATTCTAAACACTGTTATTCATGTTAAAGCAGGCAGTTCTCAAAACCTACTCTGTCTATTTCCTATAGACCCTGTTTCAGCATGCTTTAACTGCAGTTTAGCACTTCTCAACACACATTGTACATACTGATAAGATAATTAAGTTTCATGCAAAAATGTTTTCAGAAACTTTTAGGTATAATATGCTGCTCTATTTTATTCACTGATACAAATAGTTGATTAATTAGTCAATCAGGTTTCCAGTTTCCAGTAGTTGTGTTTAATGGGATGTCTCAGTATCCCAGTAAATGAACAACCACAAACATTCAAATGACACTGATGGTGTAAATCACTTTGTAAACCAAAAATGTATCTAGATACTGCCATTTGCCTCAAAGCTCAAATTTGAGGCATTTATACTGAAGTAATTTATACTAAACAAGGTGGTTAATGTGCTTTAAATGAAAATAAATGTGTTGGGGCACTTTTAAACATTAAATAACTTAATTAGTTAACAGAATGTAAAACCCAATTTTGTGTTCTGTTTACTTAGTTAAAAATGTCAGAGTATTAAGGCCCAGGAAAGGATAAACTTTTTTTCTTATTATTTCTTTTACAGTGCACCAACTATTCCTAAGCAATGAAACCTATAATTGCACATTAAATCAAGCTGGGATAACAACATCTTCAAGATGTCTTCTGACCATAAAGTGGATACGTATTGGTTTTAAAAAGCATGGAGTGTGGCTTTAATTATGGCTCCCCCAGAAAAATCTTTCGCTAAGTTTGCAGGAGGAAGCAATAAAACCACTAGAGCATAGGCAAGCTCTCATTTTTGATGGAGGACCATTATTATAATATCCATTCGCAGATAAATAAAATCACTGAATAAAAAAACAATACAGTCACATGACAGAGTATTGCAGTTGTCATCCCCAATGAATGAGTTTACACTTACTGCTCAGCTTGGTCTAAAAGGCTTGGACTGTGACCTGAACTATGTGAAGGGTGTGAGTGTGTGTTTCTGAGTGTGTGTGTGTGTATGTTTGTATTCATCACTATGACACCACGTGAGAATGCAGTAAAAGGCCCAGCTGTGAAAAGTGTCGGGCCAACCTTTGACCTGCAGCGTTTGGTTGACTGAGTGAGGGTTAGCCTGCTGGTCCAGCTGAAACAATAACACACAATGTCAAACAAAACCAGACTGCCTGTGCGTCCCACTGGCTGCACGGCTGGCCAAACACAGAGAAAGTAATTGCACATGTCACGCACATTGAAATAAAGGTTCTCTTAGGCTGGGATCATTTCTCAACGCAAGTTGCAAGGAACCTCCAGCCACTTAAGTGTGGGGTCACAACGAACGCAGCCTGTATTTCCAGCTGGATGGAATTGAGACCACAAGGGAGTCAGTTAGGCATCAGACTCAACTGAAAAAATGCTTCCTACCATCAAGCACAGAAGCTCTGCAGTACAACAGGACCATAATTGGCACCGACCATATCGGAATCAACACCAATTTTGGGTGCTCTCTAGAATCGTATCTCTTGCACATAATGTTATCAGTGGAGAGAAAAGTAGTCAGTCACCACTCCGGCACTGTTCCAACTGACCTCCCAAGAGGAGCCAACAAAAGTGCTTTTAGAAGAGTCAGAATCCAAGCAGAAACGGCTGAGATGCTTCCAGATTTCAAATAAGCTGTTCTTCAAATAACCCCAGTTGCAAGAGGAATCTGTTTTCCAGAAATCTAGAGGCAAAGCAAAATAAACTCCTTTTGGGCCACATCCACCTTAGGGGGTAGAAAGAAGAAAGTGAGAGGGTGTCACCCCAGGCTATGTGTGTGAGCCAGGCGAGCAGTCTGGTGGGTCGGTGGGATAATATGAGTGCCACTCCTGACAGAGAAGGGGAGAGAGCAATGAATAGGTCTCTGGCTCTGGTCTCTAGAGCTAGTGATCCTGTAAAGGGACCTGACTGCAGAGAAAGAGGGAGGGAACGATCAGGGATTGAGAAGGAGTGGGAACAAGGGACTAGGCCAGGCTTTGTGTTTGTATTTGCTATTCCCAGCTTTCAGACTTTCAGACTCCCAGCAGACCGAACAGATTATTCACTTACAGCTGAGAGGAACACATAAGAGAAAAAAAATGCAAATACACCCTTCTATTTAATATGGCCTAGCTATATGAAATCCCAACGTCTGTGTGTACAAGCATGAGAAAAGAGATGGAGGGTTCATGTACTGATACGGTTGTACTTTCTATTTTTATCATAAGGTGGTAGGTCTTTGAGGAAATGAGCCGTAGTCTGAGCAGACCTTGTCTCCAAGCTTGAACTCAAATAAAACAAGCAGCAACCTTTATTTTCCATTTCATGCAATAAAAAAACAAGCCTCTAAGAAGCAATCTATTTCATAGAGAATCATGATTTTCCTTTGGCTGCTTGCATCACGGTCGGAGTCAGGTTTTTTGGAAATAATATGCTCTACAGGCCTTCATTATTTCCGGGATGCAAGCACAGCCAGACAGCATATTGCTGACACACGCTTTGACTGAATGATTTCCTCTTCCCTTTTTCACCCCTGACATTCTCGGCGAGTGTGTCACTCCATGCTACGCTACACCCTTTGCAAAAGAGAGACTCCAGACCGGCGCTAAATAACACCGGCATGAAATCAATTTCAAGAGCAAATAAAAGTCCTAAACAACAAGTCTCAGTGTGGCCCGCTCCTGGGGATAATGAGAAAAGAGCCACAAAAAAAGAAATAAATAAAAAAGAGAGGATAAAGGCCGCTGGTGATTTCTTTTAGGTTCGTGGCGAGGGCCATGTTTGGAACGGTGGGACATAAAGGGAAACTCCAAACAAACGCGTATCAATTAGTTCTTTAATGCAGCGCACCGGAGGAGCGAGGTGGAAGTGGAAATGCAGAGGGTTGTTGAAAGTGAAATAGCAGCAAGTCCTCAGTATTAAGCTGGCGGAATCGAAGCAAAGCTGCTATTAAGGAGCCTTGGCCTTGAAGGTGCCTCGGCTTTCAGCGACACTTAAGACCTCAACATTAACATCAATTTACCTCTGGCCGAAGCAGCCCCGAAAGGTATCATTGACCAAGGGCATTAAAAACCCTGACACGTCAGCATCCTAGTGCTTACAGTCATTAAGGAGAGTCAGACACAGGTAAGCACTCCTGGGGGTAAAGCGGAGTGATGTAAGAACTGCACGAAGAGAACAGAAATGTGATGGAGGGTTTGGTGCCAGGAAAGTAAAGACTGCTTCCCCGCCAAGTCTGACCTTTCCTCCTCCCCCAGCAGCTTGCGCCCGCTCGGGCAGGATCTCTCCATAGGGATGTTGTTAGCCAGAGTAATTACAGCTAAAACAGGCACTGTCCAGACACTCAGTAACTGTGCACAGTAGCATCAGGAGCCATTACGTCTATTTATGATGGAGTTATAGATCCAATCACTTCGCCTAAGTGTTTTACAGCATAATCAAAACTTCCAGAGTCCCCAAAATACAGAAATGCAGGATCTCGCACATAAGCTTACTTCTGGCTTCTTTCAAAACATTCATTCTTTTTTTAGCCAGCAGAATACTTTCTTTTCTCTATACAGCAGAGAAGGCTGCCTAAAGACTGTTATTACTGTTACAGTGTTTTTATGAATCTGCTGGGAACAAAAAAGCTTCTTGAATAAAAAGTTTTAGTTGCTTTCAAAACTAAAGGCCTATTTTAAACCAGGATAAAAAATTCATGCTTCTTTAAACAATGGCAGAATGTTATAAGGCCATCATTACTCATTGCAATATTTATGTAATTAGGCTTTAAAATATCTCATACTGTTATCAAAACAAAGAACACATTCCATTAAGAACCTGCCATGGCATGAAGAAAGCGATAACGTCATCTGCTTGCCACATGACGTGCCATGAATTTTTCATGTATTCATTTTAAAGAAGGGAAATATTGACGCATGTTAAATAAGTTCATTAAAATCAAAACAGATCCTACATTTCCCAATGTTACTCCACTGTCATGAAGCCGAGAGAAAACTGGTTAAATAATTAAGAGGACATGCTCCATATGCAAAAAAAAATCTTAACAAATGACTATAAGATGAGTTTTTTGAACATGCTACTGTGAATAATAACTGGATTCAGCCACGCAGTGCTTTCTAGGTACTTAATTTGCAATGAATACAGTATTATCACTAGTCCCAGGATCAAGTCTGAAGCGCAAATCCCTGAGCTGAGAGTGAGATTTATAAGTGTGGGAAAGAACTGCTAATGTCCTTCCTTTCACTTTGCAAGTCTTTTGTTTGCTTTGGCGCAAGCTGACATAATACTGGGTCTGGGTCTCAGCTGCAGAAGAGGGGCTGGAATCATGCATGGGTAATGCAGGATGCAGGAAAAATGCAAAGTGCAAAGAGACATGGCAGAGAATAACAGACCTGGCAACTATTTTGCCAGATTTAAGAGTCCATTCAGAATTCAGTGTGCTGTTGTTTTACCTATTTGTTTGATTGCTTACTTCCACTTTTATTGACAATTTCTTTGCAACATTCATTTAGCTATATATATTCATATGCATTTTGAACACTCCTGGTCAAATAACATATTTTGTTTATTTTCCAAATGAAATTTTGTACATTCTCAATATCCCTGTGGCATTTTGTTCCATATAATACTTTTTATTATAATATTTTTATTGTTTAGTAGTTCTAAAATTATATTGAAATTGAAAAAAAAAGAACAAAAAGATGACTCGGACCACATTTAGTTTTCTGTTTCCACCCAAAAGAGTTATATTTCAGAAATTTTGGAACTTGGAAAATCAACAAAATGTCATGGAACCCAAACTTTATAATATGATAATATTAGACCATTATTTTATTATTGTATTAGCTTGTTTACAAACAAGTTTATGTGGCATTTTCCTTACCCTATCCATTTAGAACCAAATCTTATGAATAATGTCAACTATAAGACACCACTGTTTTATACACACATCAATTTACATTTTGCTTGGGAAAAGTCATGACAGACCAGCACTGGACAGCTTTGTTCAACTATGAAAGCAGTTTACACCGTTTTCTTACTCATTTTTGTGTGCCTATTTCTTTTTATTCCTCATGTAGCAAAAGAAGTGTCATTAAAGGCTTTTGCCAGTTACAAAAAAGGTAGAGAATTGTTTTTTTGTGTTGGTTAGATTGCTTGCTTACATTAGTTGTGTATCTCTTTCTTTGTGATACAGTTTAGGCAGAGAAAGTTCCATTAGACTATTACCGGGCAGCTCTTGGCTTTGAAACCTAAATCGACAGCTGGTGAACCAAAACCTTGCCTATTTATTCTTGGTGCTTTTTTTAAAATGTGCCTCCTCTCATCTTGCATCATTTGGAAATCTCAGCTTGAGCAGTTTGGCTGAGTTTCCTCTCAGAAACCGAACCACCTCCCTCCCTCCCTCCTTCCCTCACCCCATCCAGCTGGCATGAGGTGAGAGCCGGGCCCACACTTTGAACTTCCGCCCTTCAGCGGGCTCACTTTATCTCCATGTGAAAATCAGCTGCGCTGTACAAAGAAGTGTAGGACTGGGCGGGATGGAAAAAAGGAAAGAAGGATGCCCGCAGAGAGTGGGAGAGACAAAAAAAAGAACAATGGAATGATGGAGAAATGTTCCTGTCCTGCGCATGTGGCCGGTGTGCCAGTTACGGATCTTCTGCTGGCACATCGGAACTCATAAACAAAAGAATTCTGGGCAGCAAGGTGAGAGTTATCAAACATCCTCAACGACCCATGCCTGAGACAGGAAATCACTCCAGAGAAGGAGAGGGGTCTGGGAAGAGGAGCTTTGTCAGATTTATTGTTTATGAGATGCTTTAAAAGCCCCGTTCCTCCTCCTCTCCTCCCTAGCCTTGCGTGAGAGCTCATGCAGTGGAGGCAGTCCCAGCAGCAGCAGCATATGGTGTTGATATAAGAGATCTGCCAGGTGTGGCTGAGTGTGAGGTTGGCTGCTACTCGCAGAAGCATTAGAGTAGATCCCAGCATTTGGCTATCTGAACGACAGCATTGCGTCTCTCTGTGTCAACAGTGGAAGAGGAAGCAGCTGCATAGATTACTTCTCTAGTCAATCCTCTGACCGGTCATTTACTGTGTCTCTTAGGGATGTGGATAAAAAAAAATCATGATGATTTATCTCACAATAATCTTTTCAGGGTTCATTATGGGCATCATCAATTCTTGCATATCTGATACTGAACGGCTGCATGTTTCATCAATTAAAGATTTGCACGGTGCTCCCAAGTGGTTACGCTGGCTATGATTCAAATCCCAAATATTGGAATTCCAAATGAACATAATTGGCCCTGTTTAATTAGATGTAATCAGTCCTGTAGAACCTGATGGGCATCAACAGCAGTTTATCTTCAGAGAACACATAATTGTCCTGTTTTATATATAATCTTTGTCATCCAAGCAAACTGAACTGTTTTAAACAATTTATCTGGACAGCATATTTGTTTCCATCACCGGAATCCATATAAATGAACATTTAGCAGTTCAGTTGAACAGGACTGATACATTTTGAGCTACTTAAAAGAAACGATTCCTGACTTATCCTTGGATAAATAAAATTGCATCTTACACAGACCTGATTTATCATAAACTTTTGGTTAGGTATGCGATGATGACACAAATAGGCCTGGACTATCAAAAGGAAGGAAACTTATATGCAAAGATACTTAAAGCACTGTTTAATGTATTTGAAATTATTTTGACAAAGAACACCAGCTACTACTGAGCTAAGTTGTAATATTACAGTGGTTAAAGTGACTTACAATTCACTCTCGTTTTCTATGATTACAACGTTAACATTTTATTTTCCATCAATGATTATATATACTTAGGTGTATATAAACAATACTGTGCAAAGGTTTGGAGTCACAAATCTTTAGATTTTGTTTTGAATCACCTTGCTGGTACAAAAATACATTTTTTGCTTGTCATTTGTTCGAAATATTGAGTACATTAAATGAATAAATATATGTACATTTCTACAATAGCTGCAAAGTGCCTAAAGATGCAAGGTTCCTACATAAAGGCTTTCCAAACTCTCATCATTAAGCACCACCAGTATACTGATCACCACCTGAATATCTGGAATCATCAGCACCTTGAATTTGTTCATTAGACTTTTTTTTGGATGATGCAATGTTTTGTTGTATTGCAAAACTGAGTTTTGTTCTAGATTTATTTAGCTCAATTTGAGGGTTTATTGAATCTTTTGAAAATACCGGTTGTTTTTTGCATCTTGCCAAAATATCATGACAAATTTTGTTTGAATAGAAAATGTCTAAAATTACTTAGAATTCAATTAGTTCTCTTTATCACACAATGGAAGCAAGCTAGAGGGGTAAAGGTTAGTTAATAGCTGCCAAATCACAAGGGAACCACCACTACACCTTCTGGAACTGCCATTACAATGTGTGTGGAAGGAGAATGTTAACTGGCAACTCTGTCACAAGTGATGGGAGAGCGGACGGACAATCCTACCCCCTCAGAGGGAATGAGGCCAATTACGCTCTCTTGGACTCTTGGCCACAGATGGTCAAACTCGAGATTTCTCCACAAAAAAAGGCTGCACTACTAGGGGTAGTCTGATGTTCTTTTTGCCCCCTAAACATAAAAATATTACATTTGATGTCCAAAGCAAAAACCCTTTGTCAATTTACACACCAGCAGTTTTCTCTAAATTGTTGTGCAGTGTTCACTGAGTTTATTTTGGGTTCCCTACTGTTCAAGACTGCAGAACTCACTCCTACCTGAAAATTTCCGGAGTAATCCTCCTCTTTCTCCCCATTCCTCCCCTCCTTCAGAGCAATAAGAGTGAATCCTCTGAAGTAAGCAGGGCTGGTCGTGTATAAAGTCACTACAAGGAAGGAAAATGTCAGTCAGTAAAGTGCATCATTTTTCTGAATGATTGCTACAGCAGAGCTTCCTGGAAGCTTCTTGCAGCATGAGGGACCAACATCGCTGCTGTAGATGCCCCAAGAAAGTATGCAGAACAACCTTAATCTGACTTCCACAGCCTGCGTTTACATGTGCTTCAGCATGTTCACAAAGCTGACATTCTCAAGATCAACAAACATCTACATGTCCAAACACAAGCAGCTCTTTTAATTGGCTAATTAGCTCATTAATGAGAAACAAACAGCCTGATTGACTGCTGTTACTATTATTAAACAGTGTGCTTATAGCAGTCTGTGTTCACAGCCTTGAGATCATTCTAGATTGGAGTGTTGACAGTTTAAAGTACCTTGGCTATTCCTACACGACCAAAACACAATACATTTTATCTCTAACAAGCCACTGGTTGACACTTTTGGCCCAGTCAGGTTGCATGGAGTGCACATAACGGAGATAATAGGCTGTTTGAGAATTCTTGACTGTAATAAAATGTTTACTTTATTAGGTTAGGTATAATTCACAAATTAGACATCATTGCATCATACATGCAGCGCTGTGGGAATATCTAGCTGCACTACATTGCCAATATGAGGAATGGCATCATTGTGCAACACACATTCAGTGAATCTGTGAACTCTTTGAATGCTACTGAATGATACTCTTATTACATTATCATCTGCTGCTTTTTTAATGCATTTATTTTTATTACTTTAACACTGAGCCACTCATTAACCATTGTACATTACTGATCTGATGGACAGCACACTAAATCTTACACACAGCAATGTCAGTGTTACACTATTTGTCACACTAATGTTCTGGTTAGTGTTTTGCACCACTGATTATTGCCTATATTTATATTTATATGTGTTCTATTCTCTATTTCTCTATTTATATGTGTTAAATTCTCCTATCATATTTTATTCTTTCGGTTGCACTGAGCATGCTAATGAGACAAGAATTAAGTTCATTCTTGTTTAACAAGCATATGTGAATAAAGTCACTTTCTGAAGTTGTTTATACTGTTACACTGTTATTTGTCACACTATAACACACTGTAATGTTCTTGTCAACCTCTTGCACTTTTGTTTATTGCCTCTATTTTTATTTGTTCTGTTGTCTTATCATCTTTCATTCTTTCTTATTGCACACTGAGCACACAAGACTTTGCCTCAGGATGAATCCAGTTCTGTCTTATCTTGTTAAACTTATTATAAAAGCACATGTGTATAAAGTGTCAGATATTCTATATTGAGAGGAATTCTAGCTTCAGTTACAGCATGAGAGCGGGGATGCTACATTGCTGTACTGACTGCTCTTCACAATGGAGGACAATTAAACCGAGGTTCTTTTCTTGTGCACTATTATTGCATATAGTTTTATTTGCTCTGTTCTTTTCTAATCTTTTATTCTGTCTTGTTGCACACTGAGCATGCTATTGACCAACTAATGTTCTTTCATGTCTTATCTGATTAAAATTGTATTATGTAAACATTCTTTACGTCTGTACGTATCATATTTGTATCTTCAGTTATAATAGGAGAGCAAAGTGTTTGGACGCTATGGACGGCTGGACAATTAAAAGAATGAATAAAGTTCTTACTTATCTCATTAAACCGTTATCATATAGGAGTTCAAAGTGTCTGGTGTACAATTTTTTAAGCTAAAATAGGAGTACACAGTGCTGGGACGCTTTCAGGTGTTTATTACAGAAATATTCCCTCGGATCAGGTGAGGGGGTCCTGAGGAGAGGGTGGTCCGTACCTCTGTAGGTGCTGCCGGGCTGGTAGTGGTCCGGATCCCCTTCCACGCGCAGCCTAAACTCGCTGTGCCCCTCTTTCCTCGCGCCCTGAGGATGCGCCCGTGTGATCCAGCTGCAGAACGCGTCCGGTTTGGCCGCGCGCTCGGGCGGCTCATCCGTGAAACCGAGCGTATCGCGCGTCCGAGCGACCACCAGCATCCACTGCAGGAGCAGCAGGAGCACGCGCCAGGGCGAGCGCACGACCATCACCACCACCATCGCGCGCGCGTTCGTGCCCCTGCGGTCCGGAGACAGGTGAGAACGGGAACCTGTCCGTCCGTTCACCCGCGGCACTCAATCAGTCCACGTGATCTGCAAGAATAAGGAGACTTAAAGAATAAACAGAGAGGAGGGGAAAAAAAGTTCAGAGCTGAACTCTCCGGAGCAGGACGAGTCGAGGTGCCGCCATCGCGAAGGGAGTCCAAAATCGCCCCTGCTCGTAGAGAGGCGCGCGCTGATTCGCTTGCTCGCAGCAATAGTGGTGAAGGTGGTAGTGGTGTTGTTAGCGATTGGGAGGGGAGGGGAGGGGGAGTACGAGCGGGGGTGTACCGGGACAGGAGTCCCGTGCAGGTCCGGGATCCAGGAGAGGCTCGCGAGTTCCTTGCAAGACAAAAAGAAGAAAAAAATATCCAATCACGCCAGCTCGGGAAGGGTGGGGGAGTGGGGGAGTTCTTCGTTCTCCTGGTTCTTATCAGCTCACGGGAGAAAAGAGATGCTGATCAATGAGGGCAGTTCTGTTTCTGTAAGTGGAGCGCTTGGCCTCCGTCTGTGTGTCTCGCGTGCGCTGGCGGTCCTGCCGAATGAATGAGTGTGGAGGAGGGAGGGAGAGAGGAGAGGGGCGTCAATTAAAACCAAAGATGATGTAAAGGAGCAGAAAACGATACACACATATACTTCTGTAAAGCAGTCTCAGGTAGGAGCAAATTAATAACTTTGCAAGAGGAAAACCACAATTGAACTTAAATTGTATGGACAAAAATTCTGGGACATTACATTCAAATACTACATCAGATTTAATTTGAGTTTGTACCAACTTTGCAGCTATGACACCTTCCAATATTCTTTGAAGGCTTTCCAGTAGTGAGGTCAGGCACTGATGTTGGATGAGACAGTCCGTCTCACTATTTCCATTCCAGTTCATCCCAAAAGTGTTGGATGGAGTTGATGTCAGGGCTCTGTGTGGGTCGGTCAAGTTTTTCCACAACAGATTTATGCAACCATGTCTTTATGGAGCTTGCATTGTCCTATGGGGAACAGCCATGCTGGAATAGAGAAGGTTCTTTCTCAAACTGTGTACACAAAGTTGGAAGCATTGCGTTGTCCAGAGGCGGAGCCAGACATAGTGAGCATTTGGGGCTTAGCCCAGAGGGGGGTCTGGGAGTCCTTCCAGAGAAAATGTTGGATTTAGATGCAATTTTCTGCATTCTAGGCCACAGGGGCATTGATCTCTACAATATACTCTTCAGTTTTATGGAGTTGGCTACACGCTTTATCCAGGTGCCTTTTAGATCAGTGCCCCTGCACAGTTCTGCGTGATGTAAAATTCGCTTGAGAAGCTTCTCGCCACCAGCTTCCACCCTTATTGTTGGAAGTGCAGTGGCAATTGGTAGCTTGTCAGACAGCGATCCTGCAATGGGATAGCTTTATCACACGTTATGAGATCTTTTTAAACGTGTTATCTAAAACATTAATACAGTTTGAATAAAGTAAAGAATATGTCTAACATGTTTGTTATATTTTCTTGGATTTTCAAGACGTGCTGCCTGGATCACGTTTTAACGTAGGGTAGCCTAACATATTTATTAGGTAATATAGCACTTTCAAATAAGCTAAAATAAGAGATAATTACATTTGGAAAACAGATTTCTGATATTTAAACAATGCTGGTTATATGTTTTGTATGAGGGAGGAATTATCATAGCAGCAATTCTTTGCAGTCTAACCTAGCTAGCATAGCATAGCCGATGTAGTGCTGTACAGTACAACCAAGTTGTGGTTAGCATCAAATGTCAAAGTGCGCTAAACTAATGTGTTTATATCACTGACCTAAAACGTCTGACAAGTTACTGGCAGCCGCTTCTGATGTATCACTGGTGGGTCTTTTTATAACAAAATGTCTTATGTCCATGGTAATGTTTGAGGCAGCTTGAAGACGAGTTCTGACAGACGACATACGAGTAAAAAGTAGATGTTAACGTTAATGCTAAGCATATTGAGTGAACAATGTATCATTTGGTGGAATTCTGGTTTTGTAGTTTCAGCCCGTTGAAATAACAGCATTTTAGGATTGAGGGAAACAGGGGTTTGTGCCCATTAAATAGTTTTAATATATTGCATAGGCAGCATATATTGTCAGGGGTCATATTTTTTAAAAGCTTAAAAAGATACGCAGCTTTTGGAGTGAGATTTGGGGCTTCAGTCCCCAAAGCGTCCCCCTCACTCCGCGCTGGTTGTCCAGAATGTTGTTGGTAGGCTAAAGCATTAAGATTCTCTTTTACTGGAAGTAAGGGGTCCACCCCAAACCCTGAAAAACAGGTGTCTCAGTTTAAAAGATGCCCTTAGAATGTTTCACGGATGGTCAACTGTAAAATGAAAAAAGTAAAAATGGTGTGACCAGTAGCAAAATGGTCCAGATCAGGTCTGTAACAGAACATGACAGCAAATGCAAATTTAATAATAATCAAATTAATTTAAAAATAATTTTAAATGCATATTGATTGCTTAAAACTCTGTAGAGTTATCTCCGTAGAGTTACCCACCCCCCCCAATACCCCCAGAATCAACAGCATAATATTGCAGCTGCTTTTAATAGCTTTTAACCAAGCTTAACACTGAGGAATGACCCTCTGTATACTGGGTCTAGTCCAGAAAAACATTTAGGCTACTTATATAACTATGCTGACTACAAGAGAGATTACTGAAGAAAGCATACAGCCCAGAGATCAAACATTATTTGATCTTACCTCACTATATGTATGATCAAAGGAGCTGTAGGAATTTTAACACAATGTAAATGAGATCAGTGTGGGGGCCCATTTTAAAGTTTAAAGAACCTTTTTCCCACCACAAAAGAATGAACATAATGCAAAGATTCCATACTAAATCAGGCCAACTAAGCTGAACAGACGAGTAAAGAAACGTTCAGAACTCTTTAAGAGTGTTCTGCTACCTCCCATACTGTAGCTTGGAAGCTAAATGTTAACCCTTTAGTCAACAACTACAATGGCTATTGGAATTAATGATGACTTTTCACACCAGCTCTTCTGAGTGCATGGCGACTGCAGAGCGCAAGGCTTTCACCGCCTTCGCCATTTAAAAACAGAAGCATGTTATGTTCTGTATTAGTTACTGTTCATTAGATATTTCTTGTTCTTATTAAAAATTCATTGATAACGTTCAATTTGAGTACCCATATTGGCTTGTAGATAAAAAATAATTATCACTAAATAACAAAGAGTTGATTCCAGTGATTCCCTAGCAGCAATGGATTGATAGGGTGTGGTCATTATTTTGGTGACAGTTATGTAATTCCTGCACAATTGTATCTTCAATATCATGGTAGATCAGAATGTTTGCCATTTTGGTCATGTGGTATCAGAGTTAGGAACGAGTTGTTATATGTTACAACAAATTACATGCCAGAATTTCCAGCCAGTCTTTGTAAAGTTTTGAGCAGTTTAAGAGCAGATTCCTTATGTTTACAAGGTTCAGTGGACCTCTTGAACAGGCAATAAGGTCAGAAAACATGGCTACACTTTTCACTTGGTTCTCGAGTCTGCTTGAATTGTTGAAAGTTGGCTTGGTCAGGCATTTTATGCCTTTTAGTCCCCTCAGTTCACCTCTAGAAACCCAGGTATTCTACTCAAGATTCAGTGTCACCCATAATGTTTCAATGGTTGACAGTCCTTTGTCGACACTGTTTCTGCCTCTGAGGCATTCCCACTCAGGCATGATGTTGAGTATGGCACCTGCACCCAGAACACCTTCAGTTATGGCTAGTTAGGCTTTATGCGATTGATGGACTGCCAGCAGTATGGAATTCTATTCTGCATTTGAGAGCTGTGCAATGCATGCTGTTGGATTATCTGTGCAACCTGGTGTAGAATTCCCTCCAAAGTTCTATAGTTCCTACAGAGCCTGCCAGACAATGGTTTCTCTATCTATGCTTCATGTTTACATGGCTGCTGTGTCTGTTCATCATGGTTGTATAAGCTGGTTATCCTTCACTGCACACATTTGATTCAGTCCCTTGCTTTAGGGCATGTGGGGCGTTCACTGTTTCAAGTTCACAGGGAGTTCACAAAGGGGTAAATCCTTGATAATAAACTGATTCTGAGTCCTTGTTATACCAGTCCCATCACTTATGCATTGGTTTGGAATTTATATTTGACATATCAGATTGACCAATTAATTCTAATAATCAGGTGATGATGATGATGATGATGATGATGACAATGATGACAGTTGTTTTAATACAGAATATTTTCTTCTTTTTTTTCTTCAAATAAACAAACATGACAGCACATACATTATTTGGCCAAATGATTGTGGACACATCCCATAATAACTGAGTTTACACGTTTCAGTAGAATCAAACACATGCCATGCAATCTTAAAAGAGAAACACTACAAGTAAAATGCAAAATCAATGGATATGATCTTTTCCACAAATATATTTTTGCCCTGGTCATGTGTAAATGCTGATATTACAAACCATAAGCTTCTAGGAGCAACTTCAGTTCAGCCAAGCTCTTTATAGAAGCTACATCAGCACAAGGATTGTGCGTTCCCATAGCTGCAGCTTCCTGAAACGGGTTTCAGTGACTGAGCAGCTGCACATAAGCCTTAGATCCCTTTGCACAATGCCAAGTGGCTGGAGTGTAAAGCATGCCACCACAGGACTCTGAAGCCATGGAAATGTGTTCTCTGGAGTGGTCAGTCTTGTGGGATGCCAGGAGAGCACTACCCACCAGAATACATAGCCCAAGAGTGAAGTCTGATGGTGTGATAATTGGTTTTTATTTTAATGGGGTATTTGTCAGGGTTTAAGTTAGGCTCCTTAGTTTCAGTAAAGGGAAATGGTAAGTCTACAGCATGGAAAGATATTTTAAGCATTAATATGCTTCCACCTTTGAGGCAACAGTTTGGGGAAGGCCTTTTCCTGTTCCAGATTTAGTATGCACAAGGCAAAGCCCATGAAGGAATGATTAAAAGTTTGATGTGCCCCAGTTGCCCAAACAGAGCCTTGGTCTCGACTCAACTGAACAGCTTTTGTGATGAATTGGCATATCAGTTGCAAGCCAAGCTTTTATATCTGACATCAATATCAGATTTCACACATCTTATTTCAACTGAATTGATAAATTCCCACAGACACACACACACACACACACACACACACACAAAACTTTCTCAGAAGAGTGGAAGATGTTGTAGTTTTGAAGGGAAGTCAATTCCTTATTAATGCTCATGATTTTGATGTCCAGAGAACTTGTATATGACAGACAGGTGTAACTTTGCAAATGATACATTTTACCATATTGTGTGAATAATACTAATATGTTTACAAAATACCAGATACAGTTAAAACAGAGGTTTAGTATTAAATAGCATTCAAATAAAAGTATTCAGCCTTAATCTTAAGTACCATAAAGTTATCGGTAATTACAGATGATACATTTTCACTAAATTGCATTCTACTTTGGGCCTGGAGCCTTATATTATGTGATTCAAGGAATAGTCCAGAGTGTATTTATTTATTTATTTATTTATTTAGGAATGCCTGCTCCAAAACTAAGATAACTCATTCATAATTCATACAATAACCTGAGGACATGCGCTATATTTATGCTTGCGGTTGAACAAGCTTATTTTGAATCACAAACTTAATGCTGTTCTATGCCCTTGAAACCTATGGGAGGAACTCATCAAAATCATAAAACACTTTAAACTGGAAATTATACTTTATTTTAAAGGAAAAGCAGACAGTGATATACCAAATTAGACTAACTGAAACTTATTACCGTTTAAATGTTGTGCTCATTACAGCCCTTAGGCTTTTCATTAACAATAAAAAGGTCGCTTAGTTATGTCAGCTCCTATACTACAGAAAATACACACAAATTTAAATCAGATTAAAAAAAATATGCAAATTAAGTACTTAATGAGGCAAGGGTGAAAAAAACATAGCAATCTTTTAGAAACAGTAGTAACAACATTTTTTGCCCAGCAGTTTTGGTGGAACTCTTATTAGTCTGATTTAGGGACTATAAAGTACAAATTCTACTGAAATTACTATTAATAAGGCCAAAAAGCATGTACACATCTGTGTTAGGAATACAAAATCATTTGCCCCTGAGATCTGTCTACATGTGATTAACTTATGAGAAATTTTATCAAATAGTAACATAACAGGCATATAATAGGCCCAATTATAATTTTCAATTGAGTAATTTAATAAAAAGACTTATTTTTTAAATTGACCCACTGTTTTCCAGCCACAACTGTGACTAAAGTCTTGCATAATTAAATTAGAATTCAATTCATGCTTCTGGATTTAGCTGCTACATAAAATAAGTTTGGACAAAATTGTCTTCATTCATTAAGCACAATTAGGCACCATAAAAGACCGAATTTTGTAATGTTTGTTGGAAATGGAACAGGACATGAAATGCTTTAATATTTTTTCAAACGATGATTAGAGTAACCATAGCAAAATTGTCCTTTCTCTCCAATGAATATATGAGGATACAGTAATAGAAGTCTTTGTTATGGGTGACATTGGCTACTATTGGTAGTCGCATTAGTTGCTTTTTTTCACATACAAATATGTATAAGCTGATAGACAGCATTTAATTTATGGGGGTCAAAATGTTAATAAATGAACCTTTTACACTAACCATTCCTTTAATGAAAAATGGACGCAGGGTCATTTTGGTTATGATGGTTAACAGTTTCTCTTGTACTGTGGTGGCCTTTCAAAACAATACCAAGCACTAGCAACACAAAACTTTAGTGTACAGAAAAAAGTTTTGAAAACTAGTGACCTTCAGAATTATTGATTTAAAAACAGGAACATTGTTTTTTTTTTTATATGAAAATGAGAAGTCTAATTTGGGCCAGGAAGCATCAAAAGAAAAAAGAGCCATTTTCCTTCACTGTTTCATGTGTATCTGATATCTGCATCTTATTAGGCAAATATACTGGCACAATTATCTGCTCAAAATAGATGCAAACACACACACACACACAGAAAAACAGCAAAGACAGATAAACAAGCCTTATTCCGAACTGACCTTATCCTCCCAAAACCTTCTGCACTTCTCTTTTAATTAAAAGTCTGCCTTTAATTGCAAGACATAAACAGACCTTTGAGGATTTACGGTTCTGTTATGGTCAGTATGAGGCTGTCATGTGTGTTGAACTCGCTGCTCTCAAAGTCAAACTCCACCTCCTACCAGCTGAGGTGACCTTTCCCTAGCGCCAACGTGGTCCTTTTCCCCCTGAGCCTCTACCCAGACTTTGATGGGGTTTTCAGTTTTGCAGTTTGCACTCTTTAAAGAGCAAGAGGTCAAGAAGTAAAATCAAATTAGACGCATTTAATCAACTGAGAGCGGGCTGCTGATCAAGCTTTGACCACATGCTGTTGAGTCATTAGGCTGTTTATTGGTTTCTAAAAAGCAATGCTATGCTATGCTTCACTTCTCATCTATTGGGAGGCAGAAAAGCAAGGCATTTACCATAGAATTGACATCAAAACTGTGTATGTGAGTTCAAACATTGTTTGACTTTCTGAAGTAGATTTGTAAAAGAATGCCCTTTCAACAAATTATATTTACACCATCCGCCCCCCTGTTCTCCAAATACTGTTATTCAGTGCAGACATGTTTGAGGTTCAAAGTTGCTTGTACTGAATTTGTACAAGCCATATAGCTGATAGAATTCCATTCTCATTGGGTGACTGACGAAATATAGACAAAAATATTGACCTACACTGGTTTTTCAGGGTTTGGGCTAGGTCCCTTACGTCCAGTTAATTGTAATCTATAGGCATCAGCAAACCAAGACATCTTGGATGCTGACATTCTTGGACAAAATTTGGGCATGAACATTTTCCATTCCAGCATGACTGAGCTCAAAACAAGCTCAATCCTACCTGACACCGTTGAGATGGTATGGAGGAACGGAGATAGTGCGCCTAATCAAACATCAGTGTCTGAACTGAATTCTGAAATGCTCTACAGAATTAATGGGCTCAAATTGTCACATAAACTCCAAAATCTTGTGGAAAGCCTCCCAGGAGTGGAAGCTGTACCAACTGCAAAGGGGGGACCAACTCCATATTAAAGTCTATGTATTCGAATTCAATGATATTAAAGTCCCTGTTGGTGTATGATCCCATGGCCTAATACATTTGTCCATATTGTGTAGACTGCCATTATACTGGCCTATTAGCTCTACTGTAGAAGGATGAACCATTGTGTAGCTATCCAGTCCCAGAAAATAAATATGTGAGGCCATTAAATAAGTATCTCAGAGCTAAATCCAACAAGGCCAGGCCATTCTTTGGTTGCATATCTGTGCAGAGGAATACTCTAGTGTCAGTTCCAAAGTGGCATAACCTGAGTGAATCAGCTGAGTGGATTTAACATCTTTATTTTAACTTCTCTGCTTTCAGGAGCAGACACAGGCTCCATCAGGGTTTGATGTAATGCATTGTGATGTCCAACTAAACGCCTGGCTGAAATATCTGCATTCAGAGCGTCCGTGGCCCTTCAGAAACCATTACAGTTTGTCAGAGTGGATGGTTGGCAGTGGAAATCCCCAGGTGCAGGGGGAACTCGAGCGTTACTCATTGGGTTTTTGTCCTCCGTTCCGAAGGGCTAAGTCGCATCCGTAAGACTCTGAAGAATTCACACACCCTGTCAGAAGCTATTGAACCTCCTCTACCGAAGCCTGGCAGGTCACAGAGAGTTTGCTGTATGAGTCTGTAGAGATATCAAGGAATTAAACCCAAATACAGTTAGTTACTTGTCAAAAGCCAGAAATGTCTCATAAACCAGTCTAAATATAAAGTTCTCAGGTCAAACAAAGCCAAAAATTATTATAGGTACTTTTTCCGTGACTGGAATTCAGAGATAACTGATTATTCATTATATAATAACTCATTACATAATAACTCAGCAGCAAAACAACAGTAATTCTTGAGAATAAACTTACAGTCGATTTGTCAGTCTTTGGGCCACCCATATAAGGTCGGACGTGTTCACCACTGTGTGAAAAGATTTCAAGTGACATATAGTGTGGAACCTCCAGGCTGAGCTGGAGGGATGTGACTGGCGTTGTGGACATGATCGATATAGTGGGTTACACACCCACTGTTCTGTCCAGGGCTCAGTGCCTTGTTGACAGGGACTTAAGGAAGCTTGTTCAGCCAACAACCCGAATCTGCCGCTCTCTACTTCCAGTAAATGCTCTGTGTTTTTGTAACTTTGCCACTGTCATGTATCTCTGTGGCCTCATTATGCATAATTAAAAGGTTGAATTCTTTGATGGACTGTTATACTGATATACTGATGTGTGTCTAATTCCTTCATTTGTCTTTTAGAATCGGCTGTGTTGATGAATGTTTCACTTATGATGTCTTTCAGTATAGTAGTAGTTAATGTACTGTATATCAGAAGAATTGACATTGATTAGACAACATCAAATCATTGATATTACCTCCTTTAGGTATAAACCAAAGATTGTATGTATAAACAAATTAGTGTTAGTTATTAATAAGTAAATTACAGTAAATTAATACAAACTTATTTAAAAATGTCTATTTAGGGCTTTACTGATAAAGATGAGCCCCCTGTGTATGCTCTTTGGTGTAGGTTACGCAAACGCCGTAAGTGATCTGTTGCGTGAATACGTCACTCGTTGTTTACACAGAGCACAGAG
>JBBKCR010000018.1:7450056-7465850 GCA_037577295.1 Ladigesia roloffi
TTCTATCCACCAATACCACATTAAGCTTTAATAACAGACCTGCCATTTTCCCAAACTGAATAAGCCAAGCTTCCAAACCAGAGGGAAACCCCAAATCCTCAGCAATATTTGGAATAAAGTCATAGTGAAATATTAAAACATTTTATTTAAACATTTAACAGTGATTTTTCTTGTACACACACACTCCTAGCATTTCTCTAATCGTGTTTTTAAACAGAAATCAAAAACAGCACCATGTGCCCCTACCACTTGACCCAGTAATATGTCGCCATGGCTCATAATAGTCATAGGAGGAAAAGGTCAGCTCGCGAGCCATAATGTTTTCCATTTAACTTGATTTGTTTTGAGCTACACAGTACAAACATTACTGTAGTGTGAATCCACTAAAGACACTACAGAATCCACCATTCATCATGTTTGCATTAATACAGCTGTATGGCAACTAGATAGCTAAAAATATCTGAACAACAGTATGAGCTTGTTACACATCTCATTCCGAAACCATGTACATAAATAAGTCTCTTGTGCTCCTACCCCTTTTTAGTGGCTTTTCTGAGACGGCTTCCCACAAGATTTTGGGGTTTAGGGAATCTGTGTATATGCATCCAAAAAAAATAAAAAATTGTGAGGGCTCAAGAAGTCCTGGGCCACCACTGACGTTCCTGTTAATCCCAAAAGAACGCAGTTGGATTGAGGTCAGGACACGGTGCAGGCCTGGGGAGTTCCTCCACACCAAACCTGTCAAATCATGTCTATTTGGCCTCCCTTTGTGCATAGAAGCACAGTCATGCTGGAGCAGACCAGGGTTGTCCTCAAACTCTTGCCGCAAAATTGGAAGCATATAATTGGCCGTGGTAGGCCAGTAACATCAACAGTGTTCTTCAATTAAACAATCGACCAAGCCCAAACCCTGAAAAAAAAGACCCTTCACTAAACTTCACTGTAGCACTATGTCTTCTGGTAGAAAGAATTTTCCGGGTATCTGCCAAATCCAGATTATTTCATTAGGCTGTCAGATCATGAAGTGCGATTCATCATTTAACAAGCTTGCGTTTTCTAATCTGCCTGAACTGATAATGCAAAACCAAAATCACACAAGGTGATTCTCAAATAGAGTTTCTTTTTTCATTCAGGCAAGTTATTAAAAAGAATGAGTAAACGAATAAAATGGAATAAACATTTTCTAATAGGAAGAGAATAGGCAGGGAAATGAAGCAGAACATGCCAAATTTAGATAGTCTTCCCCTTGTCATACAACAAAGAGTTGGGGTTGAACCCAACTTCATTTTTCTTCAACCCCATGCAACCAGCATTCAAGAAAACTAGCCACATTATCTCTAATAATAGTGATAGAGATGAGACCGCCTATGCCAAAGCTGAGTCAAGACCGAGTCTTTGAGACCAAGTCAAGGCCGAGACCATTGGTTTTCAAATGCAGTCAAGACCGAGTCGAGACCGAGTCGAGACCAAGACCCTAAAAACAAGTCAGTTTTCATAGCTATGATTTAATATCACCCCAGTTAATAATGAACAGTTAGGTCTAAAAACTAAGCTGGACTAAAAATATTTTACAAGAGCAGTCCTGTACACTATTAACGGAGGGAAGTCTACTTAACCTCTTCATGTGACTTTTTACTATCATTAATATGATTTGAATCACAGTTACGGCCTGTAGAGCAAATTCAAATGTGCTAGTGGTATGTGTAGATTAGTACTTCACAATATTTTTCCAATATTTTCAATAAGATATCATTTTGAGAATACAGTAAACATATTATTCAATATCCTTTAAAACTTTATTTCTTAATAAAGATCACAACTACAATTTCCCCACGCCAAACACAGACGTACACCCATAACACAAACATGCAGTGTAATTTTCAATTAATGCCAGCCAACATTCTATGCTTTTTATTATTATTATTATTATAATTATTATCATTCTTATTCTTATTATTATCATTATTATTATTGTTTGAATTTATTTGTAATGATGGATAATTGTTGGAGTTTTTGTTAACATGAACATATAAAAAATGTCTCGAGGACTCGGTCTGAAATTACTGTTGTCCGAGACCGAGTCTTTGAAGGCTTAAGTCCGAGACGAGACCTAGAAAGCAGAAAATGGTCTCGAGTACTACAACACTACCTTATAATACCACTGTAACAAAACCTGGTCATGGATTGTCTTAACAGTGTTAGCTGTGACAGTGAGGTATACAAACATGTCAAGACTTGCCATATTTGTCAAACTGACAGGGCTGGAGTGCCCTGTATTTCCTATTAGATCTCCAACCAGTTCTAAGGCTACTTTCTGTGAAAACATACAGTGAAGTGCTAGTAGGATCAGTCAGGGCTGTTTTGTGGAACTTGTTTATGACATTGGCACAATTTAGATGACAGTAAAATGAAAATATGTACCAGTTTGGGGCAAAAACAACAAAAGAGTTTGACACAAATCATCATGGATAGTTTCAATCTTTGTTAATTTAGCACAATTCTACTTATCCAAGGAATACACAGAGAAATAAAAAAAAACATAGTGAGGGAAGGAAAGGACAGGAGTGACAGTGCCCTTGCCTAAAGGCAGAATTGCAGAATGCAGGGGATAAGCAACCAGAAAGATGCAAGGTGTTTTCTTATGGTACCGAGCTGGGACCAACACAGCAGTATAGGTTGGCTCTAGCTGTACAGTTCTCCTAAAGACAATGTGATATGAAACAATGGCTACATGGTTAAAGTTCCCCTTAACTCTTAAAAAGACCAAGATTTATATTGGAGCATACAGGTATTGCTGTCGTTTGAAATAAGGTCTTGTCCCAATTTACAGTAAAACTACCCATACCAAGGATTCAATAATAACTTTGGTCCTTATTACACATAACACTGTAAGCTTTAGAACATTGGATGAATATGCAGTTAATTCATTTCTGTTGCTGCTTAAACCTACTAGGGTCGTGGGTACCCAGAGCAAATGAAGGGACTCGGATTGGGGCGGACCCGGATTCAAACCCACCACCCTGAGGAAACCCACTGCACCAGTGTGGGGCCGGAAAATGCAGTTACAACATAAAGCTGAAGGGCAACAGTGACCTGTTATAATAAATGTGGGCTATTTATAAAAGTCAGAGTAGTCTTCTTATATATTTGTGCACACAGCATTTCCTTGTCAAGGGATTTAAATAATTGGGTAGATGACATAAAAACAACACAGGTTACAGTGATCATAACCAAAAATAACAAATAAATAATCTTAAATGATCCCTGAGCATTTCATCTGTCCTCCTTTATTAGTAAAGCCACTTGCAGACCTAGACCAGTTTCTTCGTTTAATTAATTAATTCAGCCATCTGTCACTGGTTTGAGTGACATTTCCTTTATTTCTTCACACGCTACACTTAACTTCATTTACAGTCGCTTCCCTTACATTGTCTCTTCTTCTCATGAGATTTCAGAAAGGGGCTCTATGCACCAGTAATCTTCTTTAACTCTTATCACTCCTCTATCTATCACTGAGCTAATTAAAAACTCAAGCACATCTTTTTCTCAGTTTGGGCCCTGCCCTCACCTCCCTCCTAAAAACATCCATCCATCATTGCTGCACCTGTCTCACATTTTATTGATAGATATTTTGTTTCTGGTATGGTTCCACTTGACTTGCAGAAGTCACTGCAATGATAAAAATTAGAAAAAATGGTTCGTATGATTATAATAACTACAGATCAATCCCAATCTGCCATATATTCAAAAGTGAAAATATTTCCTCCCAGCTACAGTCCTAGCTTTACCATCATCCTCATGAATTATTTCATTCTGGTCTTCCATTAGATTACTGTAAATTATTTTCTCTCTGATGCCCTTTGTCTCCTGATTTTTTGTTTTTGTTTTTTTTTTTTTTTGAATGGTGGTAAATACATTTTAAATTTTTATGTTCTGAATCAAAAGTACAATCCTTTGTCTCTGACTGCTTGAAACATGCAGTTTGGCTTAAGGTACTCAAATGGTGATGCCCTATCACAGGATTTTTTTTTGAGGTCATTTTTGCTCTATGCCATATTACAACAAACCCAGGGAGAAAAAAGTCTTCATATCTGGTGGGCCCCAAGGTCAGGGTTGAAGAACACTGCCTACAAGGCCTGACCTAGAGACATTTGACTGTCAGAAAGTGAAATAGTGTGTTTATTTGGTTTAAACTGACTAACCTGACAGGTGATTACACATTTTGGTTTCTAAAAACTTCATAGCTGCTTCATCAGCTATGGGTTAAGTATCTTCTCATTTTTGAGGTATTTCGTTGGAACTGGGCAAGATGTTTCTGTATGTTGAATTTACCCTGCTGCTTTCTCCCCATCATCAAGATAGGCTGAACTAGTTTCACTGGTAACCCTAAATGATCATGACAGCATGCTTTACAGATGAAGTGGCAGGCCTTGGATCATAAGCAGGTCTGTTCTCTACACCTTCTTCATTCCATTATTATGTTAATCTGTGTCTTTATCTCACCTATTCATATAATATTTCCTACAACTTCAAAGGCTGTATGCACTTTGTTGCAAACTTTTCCATTCTTGAGGGATACTGGGGGTTTACATCTTGTGATATATCCTCCAAGGTCATTCTGAGGCATGCTTCTCTTTGTGTCAGTCTTGTATACTGCAACCTATGTTATTGTTCTTTATATTTGCAGGAAATCCACTACTCTACTCCTCTGTGACCTGCAGTTTGTTATGGAAAGCTCATGGTTGCATTATTGCTGTACAAAGCAAGTTGAAACACCAAGTTGAGCCTAGTGCTAGACTAAACAGGATTTTGAACGGATAATTTTTATTGAAAAGAAACAAAGTAATCTAGTCTATTCTGGTCAAGGAAACTGTTCCTAATATTTCAGTGAATTTATGTTAAAATAATGATGGAATGATACACAGTCAACAAAGCAGAGTTATAAATTAACTAAACTTTGAGTGGAGGATTGTAATAAAAGCTCCTGTTTCTGTCATCAGCGGAAGGAACATTGGCTCTGTATCAGGGTTGAACCAGAGGAAGCACTGCCTTTAAACTGCCATTAAACAGACATTGAACTGACTATGATAATATATGATATTATTTTTACAGTTTGCAAATATTATGTATTTAAAAAAGACACATGTGCGTTAATGTCATAGTCATTGTTAAATTTCAAATACATTTTCTGTAGGTTCAACTTCATTCTACCCAAGGCAGATGCACAAAAAACTGAGAGAGTGAGAAAGAGGGGGAGAGGGAGAGAGAGAGAGGAGACTGAGAATAAAAGAGAGAGAGAGAGAGAGACAGAGAAACAGACAGAGAGACTGAGAATAAGACAGCGAGACAGAGAATGAGAGAGAGAGCGAGAGAGAGAAATAGAGAAACAGAGAATAGAGAGAGAGAAAAACAGAGAGAGACAGAAAGAGACAGGCACAAGACTGCAAATCCACCACTATCATTGTTATTCTGAAGCGTGGACAGTATCCATAAGACCAAAGTTTCTTTTATGGAAGTCCACACTATCCCTCAATTTCATCCAGTAATAATAAATCTGCGATCTGAGGAGCGAGGAGTTTCTTTAATGTCACGTATCTCACAGCCCAGATTTCAGAATTCCAATTTTAAAAGAACTGAAGGTTTCCTTGGTTCGTTCGGAAACTAAATTCCAATACCAGGCATCATTAATTTGAAATGACTCTTCGCAAGGCTAGGCAGAAGGAACTACAGCAAGAATTAGCTTCTCCTTTACTCCATCAAAGCAGATGCTGCTCTGGTGAGATTTATCACTGGTAAGATTTGTACCTTAATAGACTCTGATTTCTCTTGCTCTCCAGAAATGGGCGACAGAACCAGTAAGGCAAGCTGGAAAGAAAAATGACTGATAATAAATGTTTGAAGCTGAGGAGTGAAAACTTAATCTGCAGTTATTTCTACTCCCAGTGATGGGAGGGAGAAGGCAGCTGAGGGCTCTGTGAAGCTCTCTAGTCCTTTTGTTACTGATGTTCAATGGTTTTGTTTTATGTGAATTTGTCTCTTCTAGGTCTGTTTCGTGTACGTTCGTCTCAGTTTGGTAATATTAAAATTTATTTTTGCCATTTTTGTTTTAATTTTTTACCATTTAAGTTTCACTTTGTGATTTTATGTAGTTATTCATTTTCTTATTTCTTTTGTTTTGACTGTTCCTTTAAGATTTATGTATGTGAAACTTCAGATTTGTTTTTTTGATAGGCACAAACCTATGCAAATAAAAACACTTCCACTATTTTCAAAATAAAAGCAGGTATAACTGCAGTAGACTTAGTGGATATATCGAAAATATGGGTATATTTCTGTGACATAATAAACAGGTGATTTTAGTTTTATAGCTGAGCAGTGAGTCCGATTCAGGATCTTCAGTATATATAGAAAATCATCTTTTTAAATGAGCTGCAGTGTTTGTTTAACACCTGTGGCCACAAATGAGTTCATTCATTTTCTTTCCTTTGTGTTGGCTCCGTTTCTATGCCAGACTCAAATTGGAGAGGAGTATAATTCTAATTAGAATTATGGACTTCATGTTGAGGCTCCTGTATGAAAAGCCATTCCATGGTAACAGAGAGCGGCTGTGTCAAATTTGGACTTGATGATTAGACCACACATAAAAACTCAAGGAGGAGCATTAATATTCATCCTGTGTTCAAAGCCCTTTTACCCTCTTTCAATGCGTCAAGTGCCATCTGCTTCAAGCTCGGCATCAGACCAAATAGGAGCACAAGGCTCATCCCAGGAACACTGAAATGTGTGATACTACATGAAACCAGTCAGCATGGTCCTGAGGAGAAGTGCACCAAACAATGAACATCTCAGCAGCCGCCGGGCAATACAAGTAGATGATCTCTTAACCAGAGAGTCCTTCCTGCAGGGAATACTGATGAGGTCTTTCTTTTCAGAGCTCCTGAAGTACACTTGAAGGTGAGATTCTTAAATTCTAATTTTCAAAAGACTGTGAAGGCAGTATGGGAGCGTGGTCAGAGGTTAAGGTGGTCCAAGAGAGACATGAACTGGTTTCAACTCTCTTTTTCACATTTTCTTTCATGTTATTTTTATATTCAGTTTGTAGTCTTTCTCAGTCTGTCCTCACTTTTTGGGGAGTTTTGGGGAAAATGAAAGAACACTGTACAATATCTCCAGAGGACCTCATGTCTGTAAAGCAGGAAACAAAGCAGGAACCGAACCAGACCTCAGCTCTGTAAAGCAGGAAACACACATTCCAAAATGAAATGATAAATAAACCCTTTCTGTTTGTTTGTTCATCATAAAATGCTGCTTTCTCAATAGATTGCAAAAAATGATAAAATGACTCCACACTAAAAAGGATCATTCTAGTCTAGTGTATTTAACTGAATGCACTGAGTTAGTGTTTAGTCTCTGGAGGAGGTCATAGCTAGGTCACCTGTGGGAAAGCAATGCGGCTGTTTTTAAAGCACAATATCTTAGAAAACACAAGGTTATGAATGTGTCTGAGCTGAGGGGAAAGAGAAGCATTTTTCTAAACCTCAGAGCAGCATGGCCTGCCATTTAGTTGCCTGGAAACTCAGAAGGCTCCATGTGAACCTGGCTGGACTTGCTCAGTTAACTACTTCACAATCACCCACTCACTCAACACCAGCTCTACCCATCAAAGGCAATTATATGCCGACATACTATTATAGTGTTCCATGACCTGGGGCCTGTACTACAAAGCAAACGTTCACCGGCTTATTCTGGGAAGTTCCGGATTGGTGCAACTTTGTGTGTAACCCGTACTACAAAAGGTGATTATGTTTAACCCGAGCTATGTTGCCATGGCAATTTACGCAGCGCCTCAATCCCGCTCTGACCAGGTTATGTTCCTGTCTGAGTCACAGTTTAGCGTAAGCTTGCCCTACACAAGCCCCGTCCCCCTCTACACACCACTTCTCTGCAGCCTAATGCGTAAATGGAAGATCAGCAGGACATCAGTATCTAAATCATGAAGGATTATCCACAGGTTGTGTGTTTTAAAGACCAGCAGAATCTTTATTGTAATTGTTATTACATTTTTTTAAATCTTTATACCCTATTTGCTCAGGCAAAGTGAAGTTAAACTGAACACAATTTCCCCACATCATTTCCAAGAGTCATAACAGTTGTCAATTGCACACACGTCCCTGTCATTTCATCCGTGGGAGACCATGAAGGTGATTATGTGAGTCAGAAATTAATGAATCTTTCATCATATCTCAACCTATCTCATATCTGGGCTATCTAGGACACAATGTCCTACATTAAGATCAACCTCTCTCCATTTTCTGGATCCACATAAGGTGGTCATTTGTGTTTTTTTTTTTTTTATTGGTTATGACGTTAATGTTCTATTGAGAGTTTATCTCACATTTCTTCCCTCTATACCCGGCAAGTTTTCTTTACATAGGCTACTGGTTTGCTCTGATGTAAATGATGTCCTTGTTAAACACCATTCATTCAGGAATGTCTTATATGAACATGGCTTTTATGTTACAATAACTGAATGAGCTAATGACCTTCAGTCCTTAAATGACATGTGATCACCATCTCATCTCAAGGGGCAGGACAAGGGGCGTGACAAGGGGCAGGACAAGGGGCAGGACAAGGGGCAGGACAAGGGGCAGGACAAGGCGCAGGACAAGGGGCAGGACAAGGGGCAGGACAAGGGCCAGGACAAGGGGCAGGACAAGGCGCAGGACAAGAGGCAAGACAAGGGGCAAGACAAGGGGCAGGACAAGGGGCAGGACAAGGGGCAGGACTGAAATGACTTTTGGAATTATGTAGGCATCTTTCATGTGCCAGGAATCTTGAAGGCATCTTCAAGATATGAAGGCAAAGAGGGGCAGGCAGGTAATGTCAGCATGCGTGATTCTAAACAGGTAAAATAGCCTTTGACCCATGACCAACCCAAAGTGCGTGCTGTGAGAGGCCACAGCAGTTTTACACACAAAAAAAACATGAACACAAACCATAAACATATTGAAGCTTTGTCCTGTCTTTGTTTATTTGCTCCTGTTACAACAAATGAAAAGAGAAAATTCAATGATAGCACACACATAGTGATGAAAGACTAGTGACCATATGCTAATAGCTTTTTTTCATGCTCGAGCTTCTCAATTTCAAGCATTGTTGTTGTTGTTTTTTAGCACACTCAAGCTTGATCACATGAGATGTTGGGCTCTGCTTGCAGCTGGAACAACTTAATACTATCCACCTCCTCATGAACACAACACATGAAATGGAATGTTGTGACTGCACAAATTTACACACTGTACAGAGTGATTGTGATATTACCCTACCATATAGGGGGGAATTCTGTGTCACCTGGGTCCTATCGGAAGCCTCCCTCAACCCCCTCCATAGTGGGCCAATACCACTCTGCAGGTGTGAAAACTTCAAATGGCCCTTTGTCTTTATTAAATGGCCCTTTGTCTATATAAGTATACTTCCCACTGCTATTGCATCTGAAATGTTAACAATAAACTTATTATTAACACAGGATGACATCATGAGTAACCTTCCAGTAACTGAACTTCAGGAGACATTAGATTAATTAACAGCGATTAAAAGGCCCACTCTCTAATATGTCACACACCTATGTGCTTATGAGGTTATTTCAAGTATATTAGATATTTTCAGACAACAGTTAAATAGTCTAATATTTGTGCTCCATGTGTTCTTGCACAACTAGTGTACATTCTTTCTCTGTGAAGTTCGGTAATCTCGCCATGATTCTTTTTTTTCCATGATTTTTGCCATGATTCTCAATGGTGACTTGTGGTGTTGAACATGCCCGATTTATGTGAATGCACACAGATAATGGTAAGTTAACAAACAAGATAAGTCAAAAAGTTTACAGGACAAATTAGTCTATTTTATTTCAATTGAATTCCAAACTGACAGATGAACATATGTGTTATATATAAAACAATTGACAGAAAAATTGATTCTGGTTATCTTGTTACAATGTCACCTGTCAAAGGGAGCGTTATTTAGGTGAACAGTTATTTCTTAAAGTGGATGTGTTAGAAGCAGAAAAAATAGGCAATAAAATGAATTTGAGACAAATGCTTTGACAAGGGCCAAATTGTGATGGCTGGACAACTGGGTTAGAGCATCTCCAAAACCTCAGGTTATTGCAGGGTATTCCCAGCACACAGAGGTTGGAACCTACCAAAAGTGGTTCACAGGACAACCGGTGAGCTGATGAGAGGTCCATGAGCACCTGGGCTCACTGATACGCATGGAGAGCAAAGAATTAATGGATGGGTTAAATGCAGAGAAATCATTTCACTGTGTGTTGTACTTGTATGACTATGCATGTGACAAATAAAATTGGTACTTGTATTTGAATGATCTGTCTGCTCTGATTCCACAGAAGAGCAACTGTAATACATATTACTGAAAAAAGTTACATTTCTCTTTGATAGTAAGATAACAGAACACAGTGCATCACAGTTTGCTGTGTTTTTGGTCTGCTTAGCCAGTTCAGAGTCCCCATGTGGAAATGTGAGCATCATTGCTGGATCATAGAACAATGAAAGAAATTAGTCTGGTTCTTTCTTTTACATCATGTGCTTGACAGATCCTACCTGGACCATGCATTATCACATATAAGAAATAATGACTCTATAATTAACATATATAGAGAGGGTCAATGTTTTACTTTCTGGAGGAAGCTTGTTAGTGCTGCTCTTTATATTAGAAAACATATAAAATGTCCTAAACCAAGCTTTTAAAGGACCAGACAGTCTTTGCTGCTCTTTGTTGCTGTCAGAAGTTTTCATCATATCTGTGCCCATCAATAACAGCCCAGTGACACTGCTCTGAGCTCTCCTTTTCAGGTAGCATATAGCTGTTTATATTTGGGTCTAGCAAACCAACTTAATCATAACTCTAAGTCTAGTTGGAGGTATTGTAGAGAAGCAGCTTCTGAATGGTGGGAGCCTGTCTCTACAATGATGCATTGAACAGTCTAGTTGATGAGTCAGAACATAGAGACAGTCTTTTAGAAACAGGCTGGGGAGGCTATAGCTTATACAACACTATTCTGTACATCTTAACAGCACAAAATCGGTCTAGAGAAAAATGGCAATTGGAATGAAAGACAGAAAGAAAAATAGAGGTGTAAAAAACAAAGATAGGTTTAAGAATTTGAAAATAACCACTGACAGAGTAGGGAAAAAAACCCTGAATACAACTTCTCAGTGACACAGGACATTGTGCTATACTGGACTTCGGGCTGTAGGATTAATTAGGCTCTGGAACATTCCGTCTTCTATTCAGAGTTCAAAAGTATCACATTAGCATTACAAAGATAACACTAACTGCCAAGTATTTGAAATAAATCATGGCCATGGTTCGATCTGGGCACACATTCTGACCCATGCCTTCATATGTGAAAGGGGTATTGAAACAAAGGCTTTTTCTTGCAGAACGCTTGGTTTGTGATGTCTTAATCAGCATTAACCACTCTGCATTGTACTGGTAAACGATAAGCGGTATAGTCCGCATGAAGCCACTGCAGTTTAATACCAACAAAATGTAATGTGTTAGCTAAAGTACAGCTTGCATACAAACTTGCATATGAAAAATCATGACAAATATTCTAATCGCCCTCGCAGAAAAGTCTATAGGAGAATCGATAAATCTCTCAAATGAATGTTTCACATGCCATTATACACACACTACATCTAAGCCATGCTATACAGAGCTGATATTAAAGAATTACAGCTTTTTTTCATTATCCTCTAGCCCACAGACTACTACTAAAAACACTGTACAAAACCCATACAAAATAAGCAACAAATGACCACTACTGCACATTATGAATAATTAATTTATGTTTGCACTGGGAAAGGGAAAAGAAGGCACCTTGCAGGGGTAAAATGTACATGTTCTCACACAGTTTCTGTGCTTCCCACCTGCCAAGGTTTAATATTCAGTAACTGCATAAAAAAACAATTGAAAATTATTAGATTCTTAAGAACTTGCAGAAGTGAGAAATGCATTTTACACTGTATGTATTCTGTGCAGATGTACAAATTACCCATGGCACATCTTCAGTATATACTGTATATATTTTGTACATATGTATATTATTAAATATTAACCAGTTATCTTCCAAGAGCACCTGTGTATAGTGAAAAAACTGTGTGATGTGGAATGAAAAAAAGGCTTAAAGCTTAATACAATACCCTTAAACAAAATATAAAAGTAAACCTGTATCTGTAATTTACAGTTTACACTGAACTGCTGGAGGCAGTGCTAGAACTTAAAATACCAAAATGACCCCGGTATACCATACTGTAAATCATGCACTAGCGTTTTCTTTGGGATGTGCTGTTGTTTATAAGCAGGGTAAATACAGTAACAATTTATTTTACAGTTATAAAAATACTTTGAGCAGAACAAAACAAAAACATGGGAACACTCAATAGGGGAAATTCTGGACTGCGGCTGCCATAGATGTGTCACAGAGCAGCAGCCAATCAGCAGCAAAGAGAAATAAGTAACGTTTTCTCACTGGCAACTTCAAACCTCCCACATCTGAATACAGTGGTATTTCACCATCACCATTTATTTGTGTTCTCTGGACAGTACCAAAAATATATAGATACATTTTATGAGAAAATGAAGCTGCATTAATGTAAATCTATGTTACAAATTAGTAAATTATATTTTTCTTAATAATTTAGCACTAATATGCATGAAAATAGATGAGGCTCATTCAGTTCAGGTGCGGAACCTGACGTCTCAAAGGCAAAAAAATAAAATGTAGATGATATCTGCAGTTTCCGTGAATCCGTACCAATTATTAGTTTGGATTTCAGATCTCAGAAAAAAAATTGTGAGAGACTGAAGCCACGACTGCTTACACGCAAGCAGTTCACTCACATGTACTGTATCTGTGTACCAGTGTTGTGACACTAAAAGTGATTTGATTTGAAAATGTATTCACAAGAAATATATTCTAATTCAAGTTATAATAAAATGTTTTACTGAGTGTTCAGGAAATCCTAAGAAGAAATGCGTGACTTACTTTTCATTAGATAACAAATGTGAGGTGACACAGAGGCCAAATTTCCTTAGTCGGTTATAAATATCTGGAAGAATAGAGAACACTGGAATGAAGGCAATAAAATAGCTACAGTATATGCCTGGTAATGCATGTCTTCTAAAATTAATAGAGTTTAATACTCCCATAACCATGCTTGAAAAATTTGAGAGAAATGTAGAATATAGTTAGATGCCATTTCCATGTCAGTACACTATTTGTTAGATAAGCCAAGTCTTTTTTGTCTAAACACAAACCTACGCATTTGGGGTATTCCTACACGTTACTACAAGTTTGCCTGGAACAAAGTTCTATGATTAAAAATAGTTTTTTGAACAACAAACCCTCAAGGTGAGTTTGGCATTCAAAAAAGGAAACATAAACATAAAAACTATGAGCAAGCAAGGGTCAAACACAGAGAAAATGCCAACCTGAACAAGAACAAGGCTCTGAACTGTGCTGGCAAATAAAAAAGCTTGCAAAATACAAGGCCAAACCGAGGGGCACATTTGTTAGATATATGTTAGAGTAAATGAGTACAGGGTATAGCTGGAGAGAGCCGGTCCCAGATGAAAGAATCCATACTGGCCCTCCGCTAAAGGGAAAACCACGACAGGGACCTTGTTAAGAAACATTTCGAAAAAATGAAAACAGGGTGAAACCATCTAAACCTGTGTTTGTTCTCCTACACACTTGTCGTTTGCTGCTCTTTACTTGGCGGGCCACTGCTCGGATGCCCTCCAGAACCCCGCCCTCTGCGGGTTTTCCCCACCTCAGGTTCATAGACATTTTGTTTCTATTCCTTATATTTTCAATGCCCTGAAATCAAAGTTTTTGTTCTTTAGGAGAAATTGTATATGATGTCACCCTAGTTCCGGTTTATAACATGTTTTTAAAGATCCAATAACTTTGGTTCTACGTGACACAGGAACATCAAACAAAACCCAGCATGACACCAGACAGCTCGAGCATCAACATAAATCTGGGGATCTCCCATCTTAGTAGATGTTTTGTCGTAAGACAACAATTTACCATGCTATTTGTAGCTTGGATCTCTACCACACATGGTGTAAGTGTTAAATAAATCTAATCATGCAAATTCAAGGACCACAAATATCCAAGACGTACATCCACATCCATTCAACAGGAACAGAATCAAGCTTTTGATGATCAAATCCCTTTTAAAAGCCAGTGGGATATGTTTTAATCAAGACTCTTCTCTGTCTTGCCCCCCCAATGGTGTAAGGAACTCCCTCAGATCGGCAGAGTCTCTTGCTGATTCCAAACATCGGGTAAAGACCCACCGACTCAAGGAGCTCCTTGGCGACTAACCATTCCCTATTTCTCCTTCTTACAAAAAAATAAAAAATAAAAAACCTTCCTAACCATGTTTTTACCTTCTTTTACAGGTGTTGTCTTGTGTCAAGATTGTTGTTGTAGTTAGGTATCAGTGAGAAGTGTTGACACTTCTGAGGTGATTGGTGGATGTTGACTTGAATCTTGCTCTACAGGTCCTTGATACTGTTGTGGATTACTTGAGAACTGTTGTGAGTCGCTCTGAATAAGGGCGTCGTAAATGTAAATGTAATGTATTTGCCTAAATGTGCTTCATTTAAAAGTTTTAACTACAAAGACAATTTTAAATACCTTTGTTTCAACTATCTTTACCAAAAGGTGCCAATAATTCAGTAAGACTTTTCTTCGCAGTCAGCAGTGGTAGGTCACCTTATCGTACTTAACTCAAACAGCTTCATTAAACAGAGAGCAGAAATTACCTCCCCCTGAGCACTCGCTTCTCTCTGCAACAAATGAGCATTCGTCCCAGCAGGAGATAACTGTCTCTGTAGCCATTGACCTCCTTGTGGTGCCCCCCTACCACCCTGCAGGTAGGCCCACCATGCAGGCTCTTAGCCACTGCTGTGGAACAGATCTTGCTTATTGACCTCTGTTTAACAGCTCAGCACATCACTTTCACCATACACCCAGAAGGGAGACATCATTCTCCCCTCAGCCACAGCGAGTAATGGCTCTAAAGTGGTTGTTCTGTCTCCTTGCACTAAACGAACTCTAATTGCCACACATACACATAGGCCTACACACAAACGCAGATATGCCCACACACCCTTTTTCCACCTCTATTCCCTGGCGAGAGTTTTAATTAAGATTTTACATGCAGACAAGGTGCTTTCAATTCAGCACCTCTCACTCCTCAGCCTGTCAGGCGGATCTCTCACAAAGAAGGGAAACAAACGTCTACGGTGAAGGTTATTTTAATTACACACAGCTTCCAGGCCTCTCCGGCGAGTGCTGCTTTCCACTCATTGTCTCAGTGAGTTGAGCTAATCAGCAGAGACAAAACAAAGCTCTTCCTTCCTGGACACTTGTGTTAATCTTTTCAACCATGATTGCAGCAGAACATGCTTGAACGTCTAGGACACCATTCACATTGGGGTTTTTGAGAACAAAGTTATTTCTTTTGCATTTTAGCAGCCTGGAAAATGAAACTCATTGCAGATAGACGTTTATGCTGATTCAATAAATGCCTCTACATTATTACCCTTCAAAATAAACAATTATATCTAGGGCGACATGTGTGAATCTCTGTGAGAGACATTATGCCATAAAAAATGTAGTAAACACAGCAGAGAACCAGCTTGGGGTGTCAACTTGCACAGTCAGTGCTGTTTTGTGTTTGTTGAACATTCAGGAC
>JBBKCR010000018.1:7467291-7478228 GCA_037577295.1 Ladigesia roloffi
TTATTATTAGTCATATTACTCATATTACATATTAATCATGTTACTCATAATCTGTGTTCGAAAAGTGCACTTGTTCATTTACTACATAGAGTTTGCTATATAGGAGGTTGATTAGTGAACAAAGAGAGGCAACCTTTGGTTAATTTCATACACTAAAGATGTTATGTTACCCAGCTTGCAGCTTCGTGTCTGCAGCCAAAACACACCCACAAAACAACCTTAATTTCACTCGTGTTATATTGCTTATATAAAGTGTTTATCTTTATAGTAGCGCCACGTACACTGAGGTAAATTTGCCATGCTAAGCCTGAAATCATTGAAATGATATTTGATTTAAATACAAAATAATTCATACCATTGGTTCCAAAGGACTTAATTAAACATTTTATGAAACTTATTTCACAGGATTACAGTAAATGTGCGCAGTGTAGGGTGGTATATGTTTATACATGTTGTGTACAGTGTCTGGAGAGTAGATTTTGGCACTGAACAGTGATTGTGCATAGTACTAACCAGTGAGTGAAATTGAAAATTAAAAATTTTGAACAATATTTGAATATGGCTGATTCACGAAATACTGTCGTACGTAGTGAACGAGTGTAATTTTTGAACACGGCTATAGACTAAAGCCTAAACAAACTATTGGCAGCATTTGACTCCTGGAACAAGGCAGAACTTGGCAAAGCATTCTGTTCGTACACTGGAACATGAGTGTGTTGTTATTGGAGCTTAGTATTTACACTGGTGCTATGGAGCAGAACGGCTGCTGATGGTCATCAGCTCCATGGATTGCTGAGCAGTGAGGACATAGGGCAAAGGGAGGGGATTGTAATGGAGCAAATCAAATTGTTTTACCAAGAGCCTGGGTGTCTGGCTTCAATGAAAGTGCTGTAAATAAATCCTTACCAGCTTCACCAAATGGTTATAGATGTAGCAAATGATCGAAAATGTTTATCATTGTCACTGAATAAGCAAATACCTGATGAGCCCCTTCCCAAACAATGCGGAACCTGGCACCTATGGTGGGAATGCCCATGATAGACTTCTTCAAAATAAATAAATAAATGAATGAATGAATGAATGAATGAATGAATGAATGAATGAATGCATGAATGAATGAAATAATCATTGAGTTTGAGGTTTTAAAAAATCTCATTATAGGTCAATGGCCTGCACTACAGAATTGCAATTACATTGTAAAAACCTCACCAGTTGAAATAGTCAGTAAAGGTGCAAAGCTCAGTGGATGGGTAAATTAAAATTCTTGTCCACACTGATAGGATCAGGGGTAAGAATGAACTGTAAGAAAGAGGAAAGACATGCAAGATGGAGTAATTTTACCAGCAGGCCTCCTGATGTAATGCTGCTCTAACTTGTACATTATTATCACAATAAAACGTTTTACAGCTGGAAATGTGAGATATAGTTCTCTGAAGCACTAAATGGAGACATTTCAGAGCCGCAGTTCATTTCCTGATTTCTACCTGCTGGTCTAAAAAATGTGTGGTGGCTTCCTGAAACTTTTCAGAATGTTGCCTGGATTGAAAAGATGATTGCAGTGTCAATCAAGGACAAAGAAATGAATGAAAGAAAAAGAAAAGCAATATGTGGCGATCAATCTTTCTGTGCAACGACTCAAAACATAAACACAACACCGACTACATGAAGGCTTTTGGCTATTTTCAACTGCAGCCTGTTGAAAACAATAAAACTGTGGTTATTTATTCAAGAAGATCTTTGTTTTGTTTTCTCAACATTTTCTTTAGATGTACGGATGGTGAAGAGGCTGCTGTGGAGCCGAACAAATTACCCAAAGTTATTGTTACAATCTATGGGGGACAATAAATGTATACACCAACCAGCCACACCATTAATACTACTGACATGGGGAGGTGAATTACACTGATTATTTTGTGACACTTGCATTTGGGAGGGATATATAACACAAATAAACAGTCCGTCTTAAAGCTGGTGAGTAGGCAGCAGGATATATGTGCAAGCCTACAGAAGACAATGACAAGCTAAACTGGGTGACAATTGGGTGAGAGAATTTTCAGAATCCCAGGTTGTGTGGGGTGTTCCTGGCCACAGGTTTGTCCCTGTGATATGGGGAAGAGAAAAAAGCCTGGCTGTTGTGACAGTATTGCATTTTCTCAGTATAAATGCATGTTTATGTGTGATCAAACACCTCCTGAATTTTCACCTATTCAGAGAGAAGCTCGCCTTCTAATGCTTCTTGCATTACTCTTACAGAAATATGTTTATACACTGTCCTGAACCTTGAACATTTCCTGGTATTGTACATTGCTTTGGTTAAAAAGCATTTGCCAAATGAATGTAAATTAATGTTATATAATGTGATTACTTATGCCACAAAACTCACGTCTCACATTATGACTGACTGCTGCTCAACATCATGCTTTCATCAGCACAGGAACTAGCGTTAATCAGCTTTAGCATCTAAACCCAAGAAACCAAGAACGTTTTTAACTTCCATCCCATTTAGAAGCCTAAAACCATCTAAGTTGAGTCTCCTTTGTGAGGCCCCAGGCCCCAGGTCACCTTGCATAACAACGAATCTTTCAACGATGTCTGGTCTTAGGACACAATCAAACAATCAGCCGCCAGCCTCAAGAACACCCAGTGAGATTTCACTTGAAGCGTTTTCAAGTGGACGCTCATCGTCAGCCAATCAGGAACTAGCATTCATTGATCAGAATCGCTATCAGGAGCTTAGCCCAGCCCACAAGTAATAGGAATAATGGGAAATCTACAGATAAAGGGAGAAAAACAGAAGAGAAGACAAATACAAGAAAAACTGAGGCAGGTATCCTGGGACATAGATAAGGTATTGTTGTGCTTACCAAGTCTCCTAATCAGACAAAACACATACCAAACTGCACCCATACTGACAGCAGTGAACAAATTGGAGCCGAAGTTGGTTAAAGGCCACTGAGGCTTGCTAAAGGCCACTAGAAATGTACTCATACTAGTGGTATTTGATGGCATCAGAAGTGGGATGCACAAGAAGAGGAAGAATGCCAGGTCCATTATGAAATATGGTGGAATAATATTGGTGTTTTGGGAAGTTGTGCTATCACTCCCACTGGGGCCTTTGTAAAGGCCAACACAGATGCAGCATGGACAGCAGTACACTGACAGGGCTCTGGTAGGCAGGTTGCAGATAGACTTTCCAGAACAAAAACAACCTCATACACACTACAAGTCCAATGAAAAAGGGCTGAGCACAAATCAATGCAATGATTTTGTATCAAAGGTCAGAAATGAGGTAAAGTGTCCAAAGGCAGAACAGTATTGAACTATTCTATGCCGAATAATGATTCGAGAAAAATATATTACATAGCCTATAAAATATCTGGTGTTTTAGTTCAGGGGATGTTGCATCAACTTAAACAATACATGTTGACTCCTGTGGTCACATTTTAAGATGAATGCACTAAATAAAATAGAAAATAAGCCATACTGTTAGGTACTTCTTCCTTGTATCGATACTCTTTGACCACTGACCATACAGGTACACTTTGTAGTTTATAATTAATAGAAGCCTGTTCCCCTTTTATCAGTGATTATGACCCCAACAAGGCCACTAGTAACCAAGTAAAATATGCGTGGTGGTTGTCAACTCAGTAGTGAAACCAATGGACTTCAGTCTGGAACCTTTAAACAAAGTGATTTGTTACAGTGAGTGAGGCTGATACAATGGAAAAAGCATAGATATATGGTAGGGGTACTAATAAAGTGTGTCATTAATGTAAAAACAAATAATAATAATTATTAGATAATTTATCTTTTGCATAGCCAGCTGGTGATCGAGTAGTTTGGGAGTTACCCCTGAAATCAGGTGGTCATGGGTTCAAATCCCAGGACTACCAGTGGCACCACTGATTAGCTCTTGAGAAAGGCAACATTCCCACACACTGCTTCCTTGGATCATTTTTGCCTGCCTTGTGCTTCACATGGGTGAAACATTTAAATGAAGATGACTCTAGCAATTTCCTCCGGAGCCAATAGAGTAAAAATTAAGCAGACAAAATATCTAGGCCAGCTACCACAAATACAATTATTGGTTTTGTTTCTCTACATGAAAAAAAAAATCTGTAATCCTAAACAGTTGGCTGTTTACACCTGACTACTGTAGTCTATACGGTAGTCTGTCTACACACCCCTTCTAATTACTCAATATGGCTCTGTCATTATGTACCAATTGCTAACATTGGTGCACAAAAAAAGCTTATATCATCTCCATTTAAAAAGCATTGCCAAATGAATGACAAGACCTGTAGCAGACTTCCATGAGCTTAAAGTCACCATGACCAGTGGCAAGTTAGTGAGAGGGCTACAAATGTCCCCCAGCACAAGACTGTGGAGCTGTGGAGTAGAGGGACTGTCTTCTATTAAATACTTTTGGGATGAGAAAGCATTTGTGATCTTGAACTCACTAATGTTCCTGGGAATGAGTGCAATCAAATCCTCACATCAAAGAGAGGAAGCTGTTACTGAGGGGAAAGTGGCAAAAATGCCTTCATTTATACCCTTTATATCCTGTAAATATTTCAAATGAAACATTTGAATATGAAGAGCATACCCCAATATACTCATAAACATGGAATAAACTGAGCAAGGCTTCATAAAGATTTTGGGAAAAGCCTAGTTGAAAACCTTATTAGATCAAATGATCACAGATTTTCCCACTTGCTCCTCAAACAGCTCTAGGCAAGCAGCAACTCTACAAATCTGATAAAATACGATTTTTTCTCAGTTTGCTTATACCTGACCCAATTAATAAACGAGAAGCATGCAATTGTTCATTTTTGTTAGTATTGTTGAAAGTTACAACAGACATGCAGGTCTTTGGGGAAAAAAACAGGGCACCCACTACAAACTCCACAAACCAGGAATCAAATCCAGGACCTTCTTGATTGTAAGGCAACATCACTACTCACTGCACCACCTACACACGCAAACAAAATTGTTGGTACCCCTGAAATGTTTTGCTTTACACATGTTTATTCCCTTTGTGTGTATTGAAACAAAACAAAAACAGGAGGGTAAAAAAAAGCTAAATTGAAATAATTTCACACAAAACTCCAAAAATGGGCTGGACAAAATTATTGGCACCCTTAAATTAATACTTGTTTGCACACCTTTTGGGGGGAATAAAAACTGAAATCAGCCTCTCCCTATAACCTTCAACCTCTCACTTGGAATTTCGGACCACTCTTCCTTTGCAAATTGCTTCAGGTCTCTCATACTGGAAGGGCGCCTTTTCCCAACAGCAATTTTAAACCTCTCCACAGGTGTTCAATGGGGTTTAGATCTGTTCTCATTGCTGGCCTCTTCAGAACTCTCCAGTGCTTTGTTCCATCCATTTCTGGAGATTTTTGGAGTATGTTTGAGGTCGTTGTCCTGCTGGAAGATCCGAGATCTCAAATTCAAACCCAGCTCTCAGACACTGGGCCCCACATTATAACCCAAAATCCTTTGGTAATCCTCAGATTTCATTATGCCTTGCACACAGTCAAGGCAGCAACACAACCCCAAAACATCAACGCACCTCCAACATGTTTGACTGTAGGTACTGTTATTTTCTTTGTAGGCCTCATTCCAGTAGACTGATGTGCTTTACCAAAAAGCTCAATCTGGGTCTCATCTGTTGACAAGACATTTTACCAAAGGGATTTTGACTTACTCAAGTACATTTTGATGAACTGTAGTCTTGTTTTTTATGTCTCTGTGTCACCTATGGGGTCCTCCTGGGTCTCCTGCCATAGCATTTTTTTATTTTTATTTAAATGTGGATAGATAGATCACGCTGACACTGATGCTCCTTGAGCCTGCTGGATAGACTGAATTTCTTTGGAATTTTTTTGTGGCTGCTTATCCACCACCCGGACTATCCTGCGTTGCAACCTTTCATCAATTTTTCTCTTCCGTCCACGCCCAGGAAGATTAGCTGCAGTGTCATGGGTTGCAAACTTCTTGATAATGTTGCACACTGTGGACAAAGGCACGTCTAGATATGTGGAGATGGACTTGTAACCATGAGATTGTTGATATTTTTCCACAATTTTGGTTCTCAGTTCCTCACACAGTCCTCTTTTCCTCTTTCTGTTGTCCATGCTTAGTGGGGCACATATAGACACACAGTGCAAAGACTAAGTTAGCTTCGTTCCTTTTTATCTGCTTTCAGGTGTGATTATGAAATTGCCCACACCTATTACTTGCCCAAGGTGAGTTTAAAGGAGCATCACATGCTTTTTTTGGAGTTGTGTGTGACATTATGTTTTTGTTCTGTTCCAATACACACAAAGGGAATAAATATGTGAAGCAAAACATGTGTTAATTCAATACTTTTCTGTGACAAATACTTTTCTGGAAAAAATCAGGGGAACCAACAATTTTGTCCACGCCTGTATGTATTTTACAAACCCCTTTTCCAAAAAACAAATTACAGATTAACATTTTTATTGCATTTTACTCTTTGGACATTGGGTTTGTTCCTGTTTGAGTCTAAATGCTCTCTTCTTCTAATAAGAATAGGTGAATATATTACCATTATTTGGGATACAGTAATCTATACAATCCAGAGCAAAAGAATGAGATCATGTTGAAAAGTCATGGGGAGAATCTTTAAGAGAGAGCTTCGTCTGCAACAAAATGGAAATCCAATTTCATCACGATACCGAAATGAGAGCAGCTGAAACTCATCTTAAGAGCATGATGGCAAACATGAGCAACGGTGCTGCTCAACAATCTGATAACACAAACAATCAGCAGCCAGCTAGATCGTAATACTTTGACGACTTCCCTCTGTTATCTAGAAGCTTGGGTGGTAGAGAAAGGGCCTGAGACGTATATGTGAGTATGTATTAGATATTGTTAAATCGGGGACTTTATCATTGAAAAATTGGAGCTATGCAGTCATTTATAATGCACTCAGGGACCCGTTTCCCTCCCTCTGATCATATGCTTCGTCTCATGTAGAAAAAAAACAACATGCCAAGCAGTGAAAAACTGGTCAATTTAATTACTTTAAGCAAACACACTAGGGGTTACTGCTCAACTCATTTATGAGATGTAATGACTTTCTAGCCGTGTATTACAGAGCTATTTATCAAGGCTGAGAAAGCTGAGATGGCAGGTCTACTTTGTTATTGTCATCAAGCCAGCAACCACAAAGATTTATATTATTCTTCTTTAATTTTATGTGACTGTAGGAAAGACTGAGTTTACTGAAGCAGAGCCAAAAGCCTGAGTTCAATTTAACCCCTTGGAAAACGTGATATATTTTTTTTTATGAGCATGTCTCATATATAGCATATGTTGCACATATGCCTATTTATGGTATAGAGAAGCAAGGTTGGTTTTTTTATACTGGATGGGGAAAAAATATGTAATTGTATTTCATTCAATTGCATAATTTTTTATTTCCAATGCATGCATCCACTTTAAACATACAAATTTCACTATAAAAATGATACAGTTTCTTTATAATCCTTATAGTCCTTTATAATTTTGTTTTTTCACCTGAAATGCCTTACAGTTATTCGCTTGCCGTTGATGTAGTTTTAAATTTTCAGTTGCACTAAATTATGACCTTTCCGTGTGTGCAGATTTTAGTACCTAGAAAAGAACAGTAAATACCTTTCACAGGCTTTCCAAGGCCCACTCATTTGTTTGATGTTTTAAACTCTTGTTCTGACTCCAAATCCAGTGGAGGAGTTGAAAAACGCAGTGTAGCTGTAGAATTGATCCTTATATAACCAGCCCTGACAATTTCGGCAGAAAGGCATATTTACCGCTCAGTACTTAAATGGTTACAGATAACAATGTTCATGACACTTTGGCAGCAGCGTCTTTAAAGCAAAGCCATCTTGCACACTGAAACAAACAGACAGCAAGTTCATTGTTTTACACCTCCAGCTGATTTGGACTTCTCATGTACTCCAATTATCATGTGCTCTCACTCTGTCTATATAGTATATATATATACACATGTTTTTTTTAATTTCTCTAGGTTTTCTCTTTTATTGGAGCAAATATGTTTAGTTTTAAGAACTGCTGAATATTTCCACATGAAATACTGTCCTTTAAAGCATGATTTTAAAGGAAATGACAAAATAAGATAAATGAATAATTCAATGAAAACACGTTTCTTGTTCGTTCTTAAACAAAATGGGAATATTTACCTTTGACTTACTTCTAGTAGTGTTTTGCCATCCGACTGGTCACATTGAATGAGGAGAGTGTTGACTGCCATGGTTTTTTAAAATATAGAAAGAAAAAGGGGTCTATCTGTTAACCTTAGACTTGTTTATGAAGTTTTGCTTTCAATAAAATATTGGTTTTAAGGAAAAAATTAATGAACATGGCTTTAAGAGTCTTGCCCATGGATTCTTGGTTCCATTCCCAAGTGGGACACAAACCTAGACTGCAGTGTAACCCTACACCATACCAGTAGCTCCTTTAAAGACAAGAAAGGTGATGTGGCTATTCATGTTTCCACTAAATTCCAGCTTTTTACAGTACACTTCACTTACTGTTCATCATCTTTGCCCAGTGAAAAAGGAGCGGTTCAAGATACATTTCACTTTATGTTTTGCATGAACGCAGATGACAAATCTTGAATCTTGAATCTTTAACAAAACTGAGCCTCAACAAGTAAATAAATATAGTAACACTGTGTGTTTGATTTACATGTGTGTGTATTATTAATCAGCCATGAATATTATTTATTAAAAACATACTGAGTCAAGGTTTGTTATCAGAAAAATGGTCAACATTACATTTCTGGTCCCTGGACTGTGGTTTGTATAGCAGAGGGGATAACAGCCCTCCATCCTGAAGACTGCAATTTCTTTCCATGCCAAGACAAGAATAAAAGCATCACTGGGAACAACTCCCACATTAGATTACCTCAGTAACATGATTAAACTGGAAGTCATTCTGGATAAGAGTGTCTGCCAAATGCTCTAAATGTAATATATGCTAAATGCCCCCTTTTTACATATTATGAATGCAGATGAAGCAAAGGCAAGTAAGAAAACTGCAAATGCGTTTTCCACCTCTCTATAGAGATTATAGGGTAAGGTAATGTAACACCACACTGTCAGAGTGCAAAATTACTGCACAGGTACATTTTTGATCACCAAGGTACAAACAGCATAAATGTAACCTCTGATACAATACAATACAATGTTTAGACAAAAGTATTGGGACACCTGTTTTTCAGTGTCTTATTGTGTTAGATGTCGTATTTTCAGTAAAGGGCATTCTTAATGCTTCAGAATACCAAGACATTTTGTGCAATGTGATGCTTCTAACTTTGTAGACACATTTTGGGGAAGAACGTTTTCTATTTCAGCATGACTATGTCCCAATTCACAAAGCAAGATCCATAAAGACATGGTGGGATGAGTTCGATATGGAGTCCTGACCCCAACCCCATACAACACCTTTGGGATGAACTGGAACAGAGATGTCAAGACAGGCCTTCTTGTTTAACATCAGTGCCTGAACTTATAATTACTCAACAAAATGAATGAGCACAATTTTCCACAGAAACTCCAACATCTTGTGGAAAGCCTTCCAAGAAGAATGAAAGCTCTTCCAGCTGCAAACGGGGACCATCTCCATATTAAAGTCATTGTATCTGAATGCAATATCTTTAAAGTCACTGTTGGTGTAATGATCAGCCTCCAATCTTTTGTCCATATTGTGTACCATTACTGTGTACACTGTGGCATACATAAATCAACTGTAAATTATTTAATTATTTCCAGCTGTCATATTGGTTCTCACATGTAAACATTATAAACAAGCATGGGGGAATTAGTTAAATCAGCTGGAAACTAGCCTGTGTCCACTAGTCCCACATCTACATATTTGCTAACACCACCGTTTATCTTCATCTATGTATAAATGACATGAAATGGGACATAAGTAATGCAGAGTGGCAAATGTGGAGTCAAACTTTAAAAAGGCAATTTTCAGTGTATTGAGACTTGCATGGTTTTTGGACAGAAAGCTACATTTGCAAAAATCTTGGTAAAAATCAAATGGCAGGGTAGCACAGCAGCAAAAAGAAATACTGCCAATGACATTTACAACATTTCACAAAGCATGGTCTGTCCTGAAGGTCAGAGGTTCATGTGGTTAAGGACAGTGGAGATTTTTTTTTTCAAAACAAGTGGCCTGAATCAAATCAAAAGGTGGTGGGGCATCACCCCAGTGCTGTGAAAAGTGCCAGATCAAATGTCCACTCACCCCGGTTGTTTCAGTGGCCATGCAAGTATGAGCCAATTAAAGGAAAGTTTTCAGCAGCATCAGGAACTGCACATTCACAGAAATGTTGTCCAAGTGTAAGTACAGAATCAAAGTCTGCTAGAAATGTTAAATAATGATAGAGAACATTAACCTCAAGCAAATGTGAGCAAAAAATGAACTAAAATAAATCTGCTTTAATTTTACAGCTCAAGTTTTGTTCTATTCAATGGCACAAGCTGGATATTTTGTACAAAATAGGTCTGAATATTCTGGTTATACATTAATGAAAATTTTAACCTTTTCAAAATTTTACCTAATACTGATTTGAAAATTGCAAATGCATTTTCATCCTCCCTTCAGAGGCCACAGGGCAGTGCATCACCACATTTCTGCTCACCAAGTTATAAATATAAAAATGTATCCTCACAGCTATACACAATATGAACAAAAGTATTAGGACACACCTTTTTTCAGGACTAGGAACCTTACTTCCAGTGAAGGGGAATATTAATGCTTAATTTTGGAAAACGCCATGCTTCCAACTTTGTGGACAGTCCTTTTCTGTTCCAGCATGACTGTGCCCCAGTGCAAGGTCCATATACATACACACACACACACATACATACATACATACATATATATATATATAT
>JBBKCR010000018.1:7478328-7489666 GCA_037577295.1 Ladigesia roloffi
GACAGAAGTATGGGGACACTAGTACTCGGGAGACGGATCACGGGAAGGGCGTGACGGAGACGAGGTGGCCGTCACACTCAGGGTGCTCCCATTTCTATCATACCTCTCGGCTCCATCCTTTCTGGATAGGTATGCTGGGATTTCAACTGGCACTCTTAAAAATTACAAATTCTCTCCTGTACTTAGACAGAACTAACTCTGTTTTCTCTGAGGGGAACAGTTGCACATTTGTCTAGCCTGACTGATCAGCACTGGAGCTCCAGGTCAGCAATTGCTGGGTCCCTTTCCCAAAGTATCCTCAACTGGTTCGGCTGCTGTCAACTCCCCACGTGCTCCTCCTCTATTCAAGGACAACTGCTGTTCAAAAGTGCTGGCAGATAATGTTGATTCTGTTCCTGTGGACTAGAGAATCCCAAACTACTCCTCACTCAGACTCACTCAGAAAAACTACCTCTACTGACCCAAACTGTACAAACTCTGTAAGCCATAGATGGCTGTATTAGAAGGCTTTTTCTGTTAGTTATCCCCATAGACACTTTTTTTTTCTTCAGATCAACCAGATAATAAGGACCCTTTCTGAGTCTTCGTTCCTCCCTAGGTATCTTCCTCCAGCTTTAGGGAGTTTTTCCTCGCTTCTGTTGCCCTAGGCTTGCTCACTAGGGGATCGGACTGGAATCTGTAAAACTGCTTTGCAACAACATTGACTGTAGGAAGTCCTATATAAATAAAACTGAATTTAACTGAAATCTGCTAGGCCATTGCTAATGCTGTCTTCGGTTCCTGGTTCTGCTTGGGATGTTTTACCTTCAAGTGATCTTCACATTCTACCATTATTACAGAATATTCCACTTCTTTGGAACAGTCTTGTGTTAATTTGCAGTATGACTTGGGTCATTGTCCAATTGTACCATAAAGTGTCACACAGTTCATTTTTAAGCATTCAGCTGAACCTGTTATAATAAAGCCATTTCTAACTCTGCATTCATCCTGCTTTTTGCCAGTAGTTTTGTCATTAAACATAAGGGAATCACTTCCACTGGCAGCCACACATGAACACTCTTACCACTATGCTTGAGAAATGTAATGGTGTGTTTTGGACCAGTAACAGTTCTAGACTTTTCCATACTGTTCCTTTCCCCATTATTGCAGTCCAAATATACAGTTGTTTCTTTGGTTCTTACGCTGTTGTTCCAGAGTTCCAGGACTGCACAGACTATAAATATATATATATATATATATATATATATATATATTGTGCGAACTTTACCCAGGAGTCTCTTCTGGATTGTTGACTTTGACACAGACACGCCTACCTCCTCGAGCATGTTTTTGATATGGCCAACTGTTATGAGGGGATTTTCCTTCACAAGAAAAGAGTCCTTCTGTCATCCACTTGTTTTGTCTGTGATCTTCAAGGCCTTTTGATGTTTCTGAGCTCACCAACACACTCTTTTTTTAAGGATGTATGAAATTGTTGACATGGCCACTTAATATTCTGTTATCTCTCTGATTATTTTGCTGAAGCATTTCAGCCAACTGATGGTTTGCTACACTGACAGTGACAGATCTTTAGACTTCATCCAGAGATGTAATAACAACAATGATTACAAATGCACATGCCACACATTAAATCAGCTCTAGACCTTTTATCCGCTTCTTTGCAAGTTAAATAAAAATGGAACTACACACCTGGCCATGGAACAGCCAGACTGCCCTTAGTCCAATTAATTTTGATCCATTATGAATTCTGCAGTTCATTTTAACTGTAATGTGCCAGGGCATACAGCTAAAACAACATTACATTGGTCAATTTATTAGGCAGTTACTTCTATCTTAATTCTCCATATCTAATCTCTTTACTTTGTCTCATTTCATAAAAATCTTTTGTTACTTGAAACCATGAAACCAAGAAATTTCAAAAGCCGAAACCAGCACCAGGAAGGTTATGTTGCCTGCCTGACCAGCGCCTATGAAGCACACGAATGAGAGCTAGCCCTCTTTTGATCAGTCAGGGCTTGCTGAAACTACAAGTGGTAGAGAGAGGATTTGTAGAGGGCTGAAACTGATTGTATTCATGTATTTAGCATGCGAGTGCTCAGCTTTTATTAACATCAAGCCTAATTTCATAAATCTCCAGGCTTTAAATGTATCAGTGTTTCCATAGAGTGTAACTATCCATATGTCCTTTATTATAACAGGGACACTGTGTTATCATTGCTCAGTGATCTAGCTGAAGGTCTGATAGAGCTATTCCAAATGCTGTCCTTGCAAAACACATCGAAATCAGAAGCTAAAAACAAACACAACATGCCGCAATTTTTGGTTAGTCATCTGTAGTATATTATTATAAACCTTAAAAGCTCTGTTGTTGTCTGATGCAAATTTTAAATGAATAAGAGGTCACCATGGTTACAGCACCAACTGTGTATCTTACTTCAGCCAGATCTAATATCCTTCACTTCATCAAAGACTAATTTGAATTATTGGCATGTAAGACATGAGATTGTGGTTTCAAGGCTTTCACGCACTCAAGTAAAAAAAGCACATGGATTCTGTACTGACATGCTGAAAAAAAAAACAGAAAATATATAAATGTTATATGATTAACTTTATTTTTAGAGAGCATATGATCAGTGGCTCACCAGCAAGGACTATTTTAGAACACACTGAACTGCTCAGTGCACAGTTCCTCCATTATACTCTTCATACCTGAGGGCACTCCTTCACTAAGGTTACTTCAATATTATTGCCATTTATATTAAGTGCTCCTTGCAGGCGTATGGACCGTGTTTCTTCAAAATATCTGTCTGTTTGGAACTTTATGGATCTAATGGCTTGTCAATGACTTCCCTCACTCAATTAAGAGGTTCTGTTATTTGGTCAAAGATCCACCTGTTTGTTTTCTTTACTAACTTCATCAAGTCCATAGGTTTAAATATTTTCTTGTTATATTTTTTATTATCCAACTTTCACATTCATTAAACATCTCATCATATTTGCAGAGATTATTGCACTTAATTTTTTTGTATTAATTCCCTGTCATAATTAAGACTGATGTCCTTTTTTAAGGTAATGTTAATTTTTTTACAGCATGTAGTGCCTGGAAAAAAACTGACCTGTTAAGTCCTCTAAGATCCAAATAATGTAAAAGCAAATGTACACAACAATTCTTAAATGTCAATTGTGTGCCTTAATTGATTTTAAAGGTGCAATGCATTGCCAGGGGTCTCGGTGCACATCTGTACCACTTTTACAGTAAAAATCAAATAAAAATACAAAAGGTCTGGGGTCGAACGAGAGTGTAGGAGTCAGTGCACCTTAAAATATTTAACTGAAGCTGAATCAGGTACATTTATATTTTAAAGATACTGCAGACATACCCCTGAGCGTCCCACCCTAGTGACCCGAGTGTACTGTTCTTCCGAATGTCACGGCGGGTACTCAATTGGGAACACCTGCTGTAGTTCTTCTTTCAAACTACTCATGAGCAATTTCACAATTTCCTTGATTACTGATGGATACCAAGATGACATCTTTCCTTTTCAGTCTTTGCTTCTCTCAAGGTTTCGTATTTTTTATTATTATTAAGTTTTGTTCTTGCTCATTATAAATAGCCTGACTGCACAGCTGCTTAGTGACAGTGCCATATCAAATTAATTTAAAACTGTTAAATACATTTGCCATTATTTCCTTCATGTATAACATATTGTTGAGCATCTGACATCTCAGTTTTCCCTCCAGGTAGTAACAAAGTCCTATCTTTTTTAATATCAGGAACATTTGTCTAATCTATGTGTCTAATCTAAAAGGTGTTAGGTGAAGGATATTGCCATGAATTTGCTTTCCTTGCTCTCATCAGGGAAAAATATATTGATATTCATTATTTGCAGATTTTTTGAATATTACCATACATTCCATTAAGAGCCTGTAAGTTATTGTCTTTAAAAGCTGGAAACAGAGATTTTGTTTTGATTTTTTTTAATACGACTTACATGCAACTATCAAAATACAAGATATCAGAACAGGGAAATGGAGACCACCATTATTGTATTTAAAGCCCAACTAATGAGTCGTTTTGGGGTTTTTTTGTCATTACCCTGGCAGAATACTGATTGAAGCCAACAAGGCAGTAAACATGTATTGCCTTTTCTCATTCACCTACGATCATCTAAAATCTTTATTAAAATCTCAGAGACAGCTGGATTATCAACATTTCTGCCTGAGGCACAAGGTTTTAACATTCTCAGTCCTGACCATCCAATACCAATCACTCCCTACCCCTCAGTCCAGAGAAAATAACTGTTCATCATTATCCATTACTCTGATAGTGAATCCTTCTTACAAACCCCCAGTGTCAGGACACAGGCACTGAAATTGTGTGGAAAAAAATCACATCCATCAGTTTAATTTAAGTGGTGAAAGAATGTTTATAATACGCCCTAAAACAGAAGTATTGGGACACCTGTCGGGGTCTGTGCTAGGCTCCCTACTTCCAGTGATGGACATTCTTAATGCTTGAACATGCCAGGGCATTTTAGATTTTTGTCTTTGCTTGCAACTTTGTGGACACAGTTTGGGGAAGAACCTTTTCTATTCCAGCATGAATGTGTCCCAGTGCACAAAGCATGTTCCATAAAGACATGGCTGAAGGAGTTTGGCTTGGAAAAACATTACTGGTCCACACTGAGCCCTGACATCCGCCCTGATCACCCTTGTGAGGAGATTGCAAGCCAGGCTTCTCATACAATTTCCGTGTATGATCTCATAAATGCTCAACAGAATGAATTTGGAACAAATTCCCACATAAACTCTAAAATCTTGTGGAGAGCAATCCAAGAGAAATGGAAGCTGTTATAGCTAAAAAGGCAGAACCAACTCTATATTAAAGTCTCTGTTGGTGTAGTTGTGTCATTACTTTTTTCCATATAGTGCTGTTCTCATCTTATCCACTAGAGCTGTTCAGAAGAGTCGAGTAGAAAATTAAAAGTTGTAAAGTGTCATTTTTTAATGTTATCAATTGGCTTTAGATGCTATATTACAAAATCATTGGCAGCTCAACTTCTGTCATTTCCTTTTAAATTAACGCCTAATCAAGCCACTTGCATCTAATCTTTCTAAACCGCTGGTAAAATAATAAGATCATTTCTCTTTATTCCTATCCCTAACACTAATGGAAATTTTAACACAGATTTTCTATTAATATACATCTATAGGGGGACTTCCAATATAAATATAAATCTATAATATACATATACTGGGGGCATCCACATAAAAAAGTGGAAAAAAAATTAAATGGAGGTTAAACATGGGAGTTATTTAAGCTTTAAAATAGTTGTTCCAATACACCCGCTGAAAAGTTTTAAGTGGTTCCTCTATGGCATCATTCCAAAGAACCTTTGCTGGCCTTTTTTGGATTGTTGGAGATAAGCACTTGCCCACAGGCACAATGGCAGACAGGTCACATCTAGATTCTGGTATTATAAACTCCAGTTTGCAGCCCAGTCACCAACCATGAATATCAATCAGTGATGGGATCCAGGCCGGCTGAATTCCAAAACTTGGCTGAGGGAAGAAAATCCTGGAATCAGGCTGCATGGATAAAGAATAGCAAACGCAAAAAATGCATTTATTTGCATATTTGATATACTATACCGGTCACAGGGGACATTATTTAATTTCTCTTCATTTAACCATTCAACTGAGAGTCCTGAGACTTGAACCCACAGCCTCCAGATTGGAGAGGCAACTCACTAACCACCAGGCCATAATAAACTGCCCTCCAGTTCAGTAAATACCAGTTTAATGCTTCAACAGGACAGTGAAATACTCTTTTACTCTATTTGTCAGTAAGTTGTATGTATATTGCATTATACTTTCCTATGAAACACTACTAACATGAGAATGCACTGTTAAAGATGAGACCGAGACTACAAAAGCAGGGCAATTTATTGTTAATTAATTGGAATGTGTTTATTATATAATATATTCCTCTGACAAACTTCGGTGTTGTCAGCTGAGGACACAAAACAGCACCTGACCGTGCACATATTAGCAGCTCCCTTTCATCCACCAGCAAAACCAACTGGTTTCTACTGGCTCCTTATGAATTATTCGCTGTCTGCATTTTTAAATGTTTTTGAATTTAAAACTTAAGCCTAAAGCACTACATTCATTTTGGCCAAAGTTATTTTTTTTATTACTTGTTATTTAATTATTTGTCTTGGGGTTAACTGAATATCTATGCAGTGAAGATACTTCCAGGATACACAGCCTCACTACACATTCAGTATTAAATACATCATTTTAATGTATAAATGTATAAATCCTTACCTTATGCTAATGTTTAAGGATGATGCTTGAGATAGTCATGTGGTTTCATGTACCAAAACCATCATAATTGGTTCTTTTTTTGTTGTTCTTTTTTTTAGATTCCCTTATTTCTCTTGCTGTATCCATATGGACAGGAGAGTGGATGGTATGGTATGAAACCAAAGCAGTATTTATAATTTATGTAATACTATAATTCCAAAAAAGTGATGAAAATTCATGATGCAATTCAATTAGAATCCCAATATATCTTAAACATACCTTAATGCCACAAAAGGCAATCATTTTTACCCGAACTGATGCTGGGTATCACCTCAGCAGAGGGTGTAATAAACTTTGTTATGAATCTGTCGAGCTCATAGTTTTCATTTTCTAGTTCATCAAATAACTTTTTTCCGATAACAACAGGACCTAATACAACTGACAAACCCTTTCTCTCTCATGCTGAATGGAAAAAAGAGATGAATTCCAAAGTATTCACATGCGCAGCCTTTATAGAAGGCAGAGAAATCGATATTTTATTCGAATCTAGCGAGGTTCATAAATAACACACATGGTTGACCTTGGCTTCCAGTGACAAATGAACTTTTTAAAAGAATTACATTTACTGGTGTGGGGAAACAGAGACTTTCATCTTGACCTCTAATGCATATTTAAAGCTTCTCGTTTTCAGTGCCGCATGTCATAGCATGTTTTTAATTCAAGCGCTGAGGTCCCACATGGTTCTGCATGATGCCTTTTTGTGTAAAATTGAAACAAGGTATTCTGGCATGCATGAAATGAAGAGTATGAGCTTTGGGTCCAATGGGAATTTAAAGAGGGGGAACCAGAGAGGGCCAGAGTACGATTTAACCAAAAAAATAAAAATGTTTCAGCATTCTAGGCAAGTGGCCCGTAATAGCTCTGTGTTACCACTGATCAAGAAATGAGGCAAGCTAATTGCAAACATCATTTTAACAATAGCAAATATTACTTCAGACAGTGTTTTAATTACAAAGGAATTAGGGCTTTGAAAGCATGCCATCCAAGAAATGTGTGAAAAGAGATGTGAAAGCAATTCATTGTGGCACCATTGTGATGTGATTTTACATTGTTCTCAGTTTTCTAACTGATCTCATACAAGCCTGGGGAAATGGTTGCTAAGCTGGAGATGAAAAACTAACGTTCTTCGAAATCTCATATCTCACATCAGTTCTAATTACCATGCTTAGGATGGTTAATAAAACAATTACCATGCTTATGATGGTTACAATTTTCCATTTCTTGTATGTATCTACTACTAATTATGGCAGCATATTTAGTCCAGATGCTTGATATAAAAAGGTGGGGTGTAGATATATGTAACAAGTACCATTCGAGTCAATTTATTCATTCATTATCTGAATGCAACGCTCTATGTCTCGGCTGTAGTCCTGAAGGGCAGAAGTTGGGGCGGCAGCTTACATACTGTATATAAACCTAAATGATCTGAGACACAGGTGAAAACAATGAAACAGTGGGCAGGAGAAGCCAGAGAAATCCCAGGACAGGATGGAAAGGGGAATCCATAATAAGCGAATGTTCTTTTCACATCTCCACAAGACTGTGGAGTCTGATGTTATGAATTATGAAACATTCACTAAAGTGCTCATTATAACACATGCGCAAGGCTACATACAGACAAAAAGTGAGTAATTACCGTATATTCCGGACTATAAGCCGCTACTTTTTTCCCAAATTTTGTAACCTGTGGCTAATAATACAACGCGGCTAATGCATGATTTTTTTTTCATGACATCAAAAACATTTTGAGGACAGATCTTTGGGGAGACCTTTTGTCTCATGAATTGCACATTACTTATTTTGAGAGTTTTTGTTTAGGAATACAACTTTATTCCAAACTGTTGTATCAGCTCCACGTGAAGTCTAAATTAGTTTTCTACTTCTGCGGATTAACAGTTAGCTAGCATACACTCAGCTGCATGCATTCCGGAGAATAAATGATATTGTTCTGGCCAGCTGCTGCCCAAAACAACATAATCAGCTAACATTGCCACAGCATAACATGCTTTTAGTGGCTTAAACTTTGAACAATCCTCTTTAAAAAATGAAGATAACATGTGCTATTTTATCTGCAAACCTGTGCTCATCACTCACACACTCAAACAGCAAAGCAGTTTGTACATCGTCAGATTAGACAGGATACTTCATTTTGATAAGTGTAACTGCAAATCACTGATGTTTTCCAAATATTTAATCAAATAGTATACATACAAAGTAAATGTACAATTATATACTTAAAAAAATAATAAAAATAATAATAATAATAGTAATAATAATAACAATAATAACAACAACAACAACAACAACAACAATTATTATTATTATTATTATTATTATTATTATTATTATTATTATTATTATTATTATTATTATTATTATTATCATTATTATTCCTCTTATTCTTATAGAATCTTTGAAATGCAGGGATATGCAAAGTGCTGCTAGACCTACATTGGCTACCCAAGGCTTCCTGAATTTAGTTAAAATGTTTAACTCTTGCTTCCTGAGTGACATCTGGATCTGAACTTTAATCCCATCATTCAGGATTATGTTCCTACTCGCTCCCTCCGCTCCTCTGAGGAACACCTTCTGGCTCTGCCATCCCTACACACAAGGTAAAGCCAGTTCAGACTGGCTTCATTTGTGGTTCCCCCACTGGTGGAATGAGCTGCCTAAAGCCACCAGAGCAGCAGAATCTCTCTCATCCTCAAAAGATTTTTTTCAGAGAGCATCTCCTTTCCTGATCTTCTTGCATTCCTCCTACATAAAGATTTTAGCACTAACTCTCCTCTGGTTCTCACTCAGTCCTGAAACTTGAGTGATTCCTCACATTTTATGTCGCTTTGGATAAAAAAATCTGCCAAAATTAATCTAATGTAATTCAATAATGTAAAAAAATCCACTGTTGCAGCCCTACTCTCTTCATTTGTTTGTCTGTCTTTAGTTGTGCTACTCTCATTTAATTCATCACATCTGCATCACTATATATCACGGTTGAGTCCATGAATGAAATGAATGTAGTCTGCATCCTGCGTGATCTCCTGAGTGATCAATTGTGAACTGCAATTGTGAATGATCTCACAATTGCAGTTCACAATTTGCACAATGCCCTTTTTTTTACAGATTAATGTCAGCACTAGATACACAGACCCCCCAAAGAACACAAAAAGTCAGCAAAATGAGTATCTGAATCTGCAAATATGGCAAGGACCAAAGATTTTGACTGAGCAATCTATTCCTATTCAGACACAGAAGCAACCGTGCATACAGCCCCACCTTTCAGCTCCAGGACATCGATAAGCACTTACTCCACCATGCAGCCCCACATATGTCCAACCAAAAGTTTTTTCAATCAGAATATAATCAATTTCATTTTTGCAGGCTAAAACAGTATGCAGCAATACTGAACCCTGAACCTGAATCTCTGCAGTCAGCTCCATATTGCCAAAACCAGTCATAATAATTACTGTTTATACAGCTTTGGGTTACACATTCTGTCTCGTGCACAAAATCTATAAATGTGTATTCATTCCAAAAGAAGGATATAAGAAAAAATCCATCCAGGCCAAATGAATTCTACACCATGACTCATATTTGTCATAATCATTTGCTTCCTGTTCTTCATTCATTTAATGTGTATCTGAGATGATTTATGGAGGGTAATAGCACCACAACATCACACTATACAGACAACTTATATTTACCCAGACTACAGTGAGTCAAAACACGGCTGTGACAAAACATATGATTCAGTCTGGCAAATATATTATGGTCAAACAGGCTACAGCTCTCTAAGCTGGAAGATCAGGCTACAGCTAATTTCTTTAAGGCAGTACGCTAATGTCCTGATTGCACAAACTGCTTAAACGTATTTGCTCTCAAAATAAAACCAGACATTTATTCATTCAGAATGATTCCACTACACACATTAGAAGGGAAAGATGGCTACAATGTCAATACAATAATGTTTGTAAAGAGGTTTGTGAAAAATGTGCCTAATCAGAATTTAAAAAGCAACATTTTACATCTACCTATTTATAAGTCATGAATAATTTACCTTTATAATGACCTTAAAGGACTCTGTAAATAATGAAAACATTTAGTACAAATCGTTATGACCCAGCCTCAGATGCTCAGTGTATCTATTTCTATAAGTTCACAATACTATGCTATATCATAGTATATATTTATATAACTACATAGTATATAGTTATAGAAATATCCAAAATTATACTATAGAAGTTACATTATTATTGATTATACTAGCTGAGTCAAGATTCAAACTTCACTATCATGCACATAGTTACAAATACAAAACTCCAATTTGTAGTGAAATGGTCCCTGAATTGCCCATTAGACTGTGAGACTAGTCTTTGTTGACTCATTGGCATTACCTCCTCCCAACTACTAACATATAATCAAATCAAAGTATGTGGAATTTTAGCATGGCTTCAGACCATCCATCTTTCCATCTTCATGAAAGAATGGATCAGATAGCATTATCAGTTAACAATCATATATCAAACTTTCACTTTTTAATACTTGGGTCCAAATCTGTTGCATTCAATTGCAGCCTGAAGTCTGAAGTTATAGAAATTTCCTGACACTGGGTTACATCCCTGGTGATGCTCTGTCATGTCTGTCTTCAGTTCCTGCTTTTTCTTGAGACATTTTCCCTTCAGTTTTGTCTTTACCAATTGAAAAGTATGCTTTAAATCCAGGAAATTGGATTCAGGCCAGGGGACTGACTTGGCTATGGCGAAACATTCCACTTTTTGCCCAAAAATAACTCTTTGGTTGCTTTCACAGTATGCTTCCGGTCAATGTCCATCTGCACTATGAAGCGTCGTCCAATCAGTTCTAAAGCATTAAGCTGAATATGAACAGATAATATTGCCCAGAACACTTCAGAATTCATACTCTTCATCTCTTGATTTTTGACTTTGACACGAATACACCTCCCTCCTGA
>JBBKCR010000018.1:7497046-7510789 GCA_037577295.1 Ladigesia roloffi
TATATAAACTGTACAAATACATCATATTTTAGTAATCCTATATAAAGGAAACTTAAAATATATAAATACTATATAGCAGCATTGTGGTTGCTCCATGGTGGTCCAGCTGATGGTGACTGATGGTAGAGATAGACAGCCGTAATGATATTCCCCTCTCAGTGCTGCAGCACTGTACATGCCAGCCTATACATCAGCATCCATTCCTGTTTCACTGCTGCCTCTCACAAGCTACTTACACACTACAAAGAGAGCCCGACTCTAACTGTGTGTGCAGGAGAAGTAAAGATGGGGCTGAGTGAGGGATCCTGGACCGTTTGGCCAGTCCAATTATGTTATAGTCAACTACAGCAGAACAGTCTTAAAACAATTAAACGGTAAGAAAAACCATTATTATTTCCACTTAGAGCAGCAAAGTGGACCATGCAAATGAAGAAAGTAGACAACAATGTCATGCAGTGTTAGAAGCCATGCTGTAAAACCATATTAGAAGCCTATAATCCTGTTAAACCATATTAACATTCATAAATCAGAGATGTTCCTAGTTGCACTCCTGATTTTTGCTGCAATTATTTGACATTTTACTGAATGGTAATTGCTTTTCATTATTCATTAGGAGGAAAGCTACTGTACACATTGTGACATGAGCCAATGTGCTATTCAGTGGAACTTCTCACCAAAAAAGTAGAAGAACATCCCCAAACATTTCAAAATCCCTCCAATAAGAAATCAAAACATTTCTCCTCATCAAGCACTGCAGGATGCAGCAAGTCATTTGGTTCTGTGATACTTCAATCAGAGGCGCACTTGTGCATTTCTATGCAATGCTCCAATGTGCACAGGTGCACATCCAAAAATACTACAGCAGGATGACAGGCAGAACTTGAATGCAGGGTGTACAGGGAAGAAGAAAATGTGGGGGGAGAAGTGGCATGAGGAGGGAATGCAGAGCTTTGCTAAGAGCTTTCTCTGCAATCTGCATCGTTAACTCAAAAGCATAAATCACGGCTGCTGTTCCAGTTTTCTTCTGCTCAGTTTCCCCATGTTACCTCTGAATCATTCATATCATACCCTGCTTTGGACATTCTGAAGGTAACAAACACTTGTTACTCATGAGATGCCAAAAAGCGATGTCTATTTGCGGATGCCCTGCTGTGCAAGGAATGAAATCCAAATATGACAATGTTTCAGAAAAGATGAAGACACAAACTCATATGCCATAATTATGCGTCACTCCACCGAGTAGATTTGTTTTGTAATGTGTCTTCGGTAATGATCACATCAGCAGTAAACATTCCATCTAAAAACAATTTAAAATGTCTTACATTTGTTGCTTGAAACCTGCATGAAATTTAAAGCTTCACATCACTCATTTTAAACTTGGCAGCAACAGTTGCGAGCTTTATGAGAAGTTTGAGAAAATGGCAATTAATTTCCTGAAGCTAATATTGCTTTAGCCAGCTGGCTTAATCAGTCAGCTAATGCTAACAGCTTTGTGCGAAAAGGTTACTTAAACATTATTTTTCAAAGGCTTAACACACATAGGACTAGTGTTGTTTTCATAAACAAAAAATATGCCGAAATTTCTTTGTCAACAAACATTTTTCACATGACAAAAACGAGACGAGACGCATCGTTAATGCTGGTCATGTGACTATAACGAAATTAAATCTATAATGTATTTTTGTTGATGAATAAGAACGAGACTAAGTGTGGTTAACAAGATAAAAACTGTGCTAAAGTGTCTCTTCATTATTTCCTGTGCGATAGGGAGCGGAGAAAAAAGGTAAAGACGCTTGACCTTAGAGTTGAATGACGTTACGTCCCAATACGTTTGTTCATTGAGAGGCACTGTGAAATAGACTTTAGATTCTCTGACCAGACCCGGCCCGATATTGACTGGCACTAACCACGGGCCATGAAATCAGCTTTTGAGTTGCTCGGAGCTCCAGCAGAACAGGTTGTCAGTTTAAGAACGCACCCTAAGTTCAGAACATGTGTTATAACAGTCCACGTATAAACTTTGGATTTAAATAATTACAGTTAATTTATTGGGCCGGGCTGGTCTCGGAGACAAATGCATGGGTTTGGGTCGAGTTGGGTTTCATTTTTTGGGCCCCATCTAAGCTCTAATGTGAATGAAGTGTATCTAGAGTGGACAAAAGTTTTGGGACAATCACAAAGTCTCCCACACACACCATTTATGCAGCCTTTTCCATATCCATGCAAAAAGGCTGAGCCTTGTTCTGTTTTGGTTGTGTAGACAATCTTCAGAAAAAAAGTTCAGGCCCACACACTGAAGGTGAAGACTTTTACCAGGTTTACAAATGTGGGTTTTATAGCAACAGAGACACACTCATTTTCACTGTATTTGCCCGTTTTAGTGATGTGACGTTAGGCCTATTTATCCATTTAATTTAAAATTTAGTTGGTTGGAAAAATAAATGTCATACATTCAATCTGATAAACTTATTGAATTGTGAAATAGGCTTGCCTGAAATTTTAAATGTTGTCTATTCTACTAAGTACTTATACTATTTTGACTTGCATTAATAAAGACTAAAATACAACTTTCATTGACAAAACTAGACTAAACTGTCATCAGTTTTTATAGACTAAAACTAGACGAAAATAGTCGTGGATCATTCTGACTAAAATAAGACTGAAATGCTCAGACTTTTAGTTGACTAAAACTAGACTAGACTGAAAAGAGTATGAACATGAGTAATACTAATAAAAACTAAAATTAAATTAAGACAGGATGCCAAAAACATTACATAGGACTGATTAAAAGTCTAAATATAGAATAAATAATCACAGACAGAGGACAGAAAGGTAGTTACAGAAAAACAGCAATGGCAACTTTAAATATTATACTGATAATAAAAATGCCTGATTATGCCTTGGGATGCAACTTCACGTTGCACAGAAAGTTGTATGTAGCTAACTCTCTGCTTCACTGTGTAAATTCAGCCTAGGCCTACCAGACGTAATGTCAACAAACATATTTGAAATGCTTAAAGCACTTACATACACTCATGTAATATAACAACATACCAACGTCTTGATTGGTCATGAAAAACAAGAATAAATATGACCTTGAAAAAATATGACTCACACATATCTTTCAGTTTACTGGCAGTCTCATCTATATCATTTTTTTATATCACACGAAGGTATTTTGAAATCACTGTACAATAATGTCCTGCTCCACTCATTAGTTGAGAGTCCTCCATGCAAGCAATACCACTAACACTTGGAAAGTGAAGGCTAACAAGTTTTTTGAGTCATATGAAGGGCCATTGTATAATTTCAAACTGCTGCTAACTCAGAGCAGACCAGAGCTAACCAGAAACAATCTTACATCAGGAAACAGATACACAAGCTGGCTAGCGCTGAACCATGGGGGAGAGAGAGGGCCATCCAACCTATCCAAAAAAGTAAAGCCAACTGTGCTTTCTAAGACTCCTGGCCACAGACGGGTGTGGCTTATCTTGCCATCCACCGATGACTGGGCCAACACTGACAGTTGCACCACTTGGAAGCTCCTAGCCTGTTTCTAAAAGGAAAGTGTTTAAAAAGAGCTCTGCGCAAAATCTTATTTACACGATTTAATCTTGTCTACAATAAATGGACAAAAATTACATATTAATTTCAGTTTTCAGGAAGATATTTGCCGTTTTACCATTTTTATAGACATTGGTATGTCTATGTCATACAGTGTTAGAAGACAAACAATTAATATAAAATCACTTAACTGTATCATTGGGGCAAATAAGTGGTTATGCATGCTTCTAACATACCTTTTTTTATTTATTAAGCAGTTGGTCCAACACAACAAAAGAAGCAAACCTCAGATCTCACATGTGTGATGTACTGCATTTTGTATAATGCAAATTGTGTGTCATATTCTCAATTTATGGAAGCCATTGCCACTACCATTTTGCATTGGAGGTTTTGCATTTTTTTGTCAGCATTACACCCTTTAGGGGTCTTCTCCCTTCAAGAAATCTAAGGCAGGAAAACAGCTGGTAGATGTTGTTTCCATAAATATGCATACATCATGAGAAAACTCTAAAGCTGCATGTTCCACTGGAGCAGCCTGCTGTGAGTCAGGACTCTAAATGGAGGATGTCTCCACAGGAAAATGAATTCACATAATGTAAGTGTAATGCAGAGAGCAGGGCTGGGAATTTTCACGGGGTGAAAGCAAGTGTCGTTCTTCATAATAAGAGCATATGAGACAAAGGAAAACTGTTTTTACTGATCACTGAGAGCCAAAATGGCTTTAGGGTTTGTAGAAGAGGGGTACAGATAGTGAGGAAGAAAAGGAGAGAGATACTTTGCTCTGGCAGTATATAAGAGGTACGCTGGTGGGTGGAAAAGGGAGAAAAAGAAGGGGAAGAGAGGAACAGAGGCTGAGTCAGACAGAGAATGAGTGTGTGTGTGTGTATGTGTGTGAGAGAGAGGTGTCATGAACAGAGAAAGTGAGAAGTGAGACAGAGAGAGAGAAGAAAGAGAGAGAGAAGGAGAGAAGGAGAAAGAAGGAGGCTTTTTAACCCCGTACAAGCATGTAAGCAGAAAAAAGAGAAGAGAGAAGGAAGAATGAGTAAGTGTGAGAGGGAGTGAGGGTGGGGGAGTGAGAGGTGTTGAAAAGAACAGAAAAAATTACATGAAAGAGAGAGGGTGAGAAAGAGAAAGAGTGGCTTCTCTAACCTTATTTAAGGAGCAAGAAAGCAGAAAAGGGAGACAGCGTGAGAGACAGAGAGAGAGAGAGAGATACAGAGAGAGCAAGAGAGAGAGAGAGAGAGACAGAGAAAGAGCGAGATAGAGAGAGAAAGCAAGAGACAGAGAGAGCAAGAGACAGAAAGAGAGAGCGAGAGACAGCAAGAGACCTTTCTGTGGCAGAACATAAGAGGCAGGTAGGTGGAGACGCCCTGAGCCGTGTTTGAACAGAGGAGAGCTGTTCTTTTCCAGCCTGGTTATGTATTTACTTGGCCAGTAATAACTGGCCTGGATGGAGTTTAATCCCTTTAGAACTGCCCGGAGGGACTCAAGTTCTCTCTAACAGCACAGATGCCAAAGTACTTCTATGCATGGCACCTGTCAAGGTTGTTTTGCAAGAGACAAAGAAAAACTTTTCTTTTTTCTCTCCAAACCACTTCTTCAAACTGGTAGAATTCATTTTAGGTCACTGAGTTTATAGTGTATTTTCTGAACAACAGTCTAGAAAAAAATTACACTATTAAGTTTTGAAAGGCCAAACCTAAAGGAATAGAGAACATATGTTCAGGTTTGTGGGAAGGCTCTGCTCATTAAATGCACAATGGTCAGATCTATATCTCATTATAGATTCGGTAGCGGTATAGAACTCTCCACAGAAATGGTTATTGATTATTATTGATAAATCAGTCGGGCTGTGTGGACATAAAAATAAATGTTACTCACTGAAGGAAACCATATATCTATTTTTCATGTGAACAGGGAAGCTTTCCAACACAGTTTGTGAAATGTTTATGATGGACAAATATAAAAGCTCCAGAATTACATAGAATAAAATGCTTTACATTGATTTACATTAGAAATAAAGAAACATTTTGCCCTTTTCTCCAAAGTTACTATTTTAGAGATATGTTTTCTTTTATTCTATGTATTCATTCATTCATTCATTCATTTGTTCATTAATCTATTCATTCATTTCCTGGAAGGGGACAAAGGTAACACACATTTGTGCTAGTTTTTAACTGTTGCCACAAAAAAGTAAAAGGTACCACTTGTTCTGAATCCTTACAGAAGCACATCTCTGATAGCATATTACCAAAACAGTTATATTTCTGTTCACTGATCTGGAGTAAATAACTATCATTATCATTGACTCAAATAGGCCTTCTCTTCTCTTTTGCTATATCTAGTCAATTTCAAGAGAATGTAATTCGTGGACCAAAATCTGTGGAGACCAAAAAAATCATGTTTGTTTATATCAGGGTATCTGCAGGCTTAAGGAAGCCAAATTTAAGACTTTTTAAGACTTTTTTAAGGCCACTTGGATCAAATTTAAGACCTTACATTCACAAAATGTCAAACAGCATGTGACCACCTCACAAATAGTTGGAACACTTATTGGAACTGAAAGCGCTGAAAAATAACTGAAAGTGCCTGTATTTCACAACAAAAACATTATAGGCTATTAAGCTCCATCAAGTGAATAAAGGGAATAAAATAAGAACATTCCAATCACATTCAGACAAAAAGGCAAAACACCAAAATACACAGAAAGGCAAAACACCATTTCGAAATTCGCTAAATTCTTTGGATCTTATCAGAAAAAAATGTGTTTATTGAGTCTGTGGTATTTTAAGACCTTTGAACTCTGGATTTAAGGATTAATGGTCATTTTTTTACTTTTGTCAAATCTAATTTAGGATCCGCGGATACCCTGTTATATTTATTGTACTTGACAGGACTGCAGTCGGCCATCTCTACAGTTCCAGTGGAGTTTTACACACTCACTTTTGTTAAAAACAGATTAATTATATAAAACATTTGCTCCCTTGATTATTACTGATGTTTAATATGAACTGTGCAAATTTATAGAGTAAAACCTGCACAATTGTCCATTACTAATTGGGCAAAATGTGAAAATGGGTTTAATGGGACAAAAAACAGACCGAAATATAAAAGTGGATTACACATAGTGTTCATGCTTTTTTTTGGCCAACACTCACAATGCTGTGAAATAGTATTTGCCTCATTAATTACTCATTCAACCAATTACCCAAATTTGGTTGCTAATTGGGATCAATTCGATGGGACACAGCCAGGTTTGTTTCCTGTGAATGCTGCTGAACGTAACATTGTTGAATCGCTTAAACTGAGCAATCTGAATTGGGTTTTATAATCTCAGCAAGAGGCACACTATGTTCTAAAGAAAATCCAGAAGAAATAATTCAGAGAGTAATTGTCCCTAAAGGGATATACATTTAATTCTAAAGCTTTGGAACTCCAGAACCACAGTCTTAGCCATGAGGAAATTTTGGGAAATTAATCATTCTTACCAGAAGTGACTAGCCTAGCAAAAATAAAGCCACATTTGAATGACTCGCTAATAATAAAATATAATACAAATAAAGGAGCAAATCAGTGTTTTACTAGCAAAGACTGTTTAACTCAGGACGAATTTTGGTATCTTGCAGAAAATACCTAGATGCTGTGCACACAAATTATGTATAAAAAGTTAGCAAGTTAAACACACTAGTGTACATCAATTACTTTTACCAGGATTTTGTAGGAATATTTGAAGTCATCAAAAATAGCAAATTTGTAAGTTCGAATATAGTACAGTGAGCGAGAGAGAAGGAGAGAGATATAGACTTCTCTATCCCGCCTTGACTCCTTTCATGGTATTTTGATTACCCTCACTCTAACCTTCCTCTGTAGTCTCCTCTTCACCCTATCCCACAGTGAAGTATTTACCCAGGCTGATGAGAAGCGCGTCTGTGAGTGTGCCAACCGTCTGAGCCGGCTGAGAGACAAGCAATTACCTCCAGGGTTAAAGGACAACTGCAGCCAGCCTTGAGAGCTATGAGTGGAGGAATGCATGCATGGTCAGGCCCTTAAGAGGAGCATGTGAGAATGCACTGAATATGGCATACAATACAAGCCAAATATCTAGATTCAGATGTTCGTCTCTTATCACAGTCCAGATTCCCACCTGGTCACAGGCTAGAAAGTAAGTAAGTTCATTTTGTTTATAATGCATTGAACAATTCCATAGAAGTTGTAAAATGCAGACTATAAAATAAAACAAAGGCTCCCATTGGCTTGTCTTCAAATCCACCTCAATAGTTCGTTTAGGAGTCCTAAGACTTTGTTAGACTTTAATGAGCAAAAACTCTCTGAATAATAATGAACAATGTTAATATAATTCTGTCAAGCCAGCAGGAATTGTTCTCTGGTGCTGCAGCTTGAAGGCATCTTATGTCTACAATGAAATACAGCACCCCCTAAGGTGCTGAGCGTACACTACAGGTTTGGCCAAACCACAGCACAACAAATGACCATGCATAAGATGCTTAAATGTGATGAAGTATACCTATTAGACAAGTGAGGAAATCTCTTAACTTTTGAACCCAGTGCTCATGCTGTCTAGGTCAAAGCAAAGTCAGCTTGACAAACTACCCAAAAAACTGGCCTGACGTGCATTATAGGAAAGTGCCTTCATCAGTCATGCATATTTAAAGAGGTCTTCATCTACATCCCAAGCTAAAACTGTACTACTTTATTGATGACTGTGGCCTCCTTAACCCCAGCAACACATTGAGCAGCTATTTAGGTAAAGTGCTGAGATAAAGTATTTGTTTCCCTAATTTCCTCTATCATTTCAGAGCTAATGGTTTCCTGTCATGACGCGAAGTATAATGTAGGACAGTAGAAAAGAGGAAACAAAAAACAGATTTAAATGATCATAATATTGCCAGTGTGCAAAAAAACAATTGGTCCCTAAAGTTAATAACTGGTTGTGTAGCCTTTTTCAGCAACATTATAAATGCAAAACTTCTGTATAAATGAAGTTTAGATTTTCCATGCTCCCATGCCTAATCCAGATACTGAACCTAGTGCATAAGATCAATAAAAATGGTCAAATGTGCAAGGAAGGTGGGCACCCAGCACAGACAGGAAAATAGTACTCTGATCAGACCCATAATCTGAAGGTTGTGAGTTCGATTCTCACAAAGGGGAGTTTCCCCTTTGGGGTGGAGGTAGCTCAGTGGGTAGGATACTTGCCCATGAGGTCTTGGCTTTGAGTCCTTGAAAAGCCCATTGTTTCAATGCAAAAGTCCACCCACGCAAGTCTGTTCTTCATTTCAGACAAATACAGCTTCAGATCATGACTCTGAATCATGAAGACACAGGCCCTTTTCTCTCTCTTTATTGGCAATAAACTGTGAGGTCTTCATTTTTACGATCGTTAGTAAAATAAATTTCGCCAGAAGGACAATGGCCATGTCTTTTCAGGGGCCAACTCTGCCTATTTGTTCGGCGGATTTGATGTATGCCATCATAAAAGCTCTAGTTTCGCAGGCCTCCAAAGCTAATTACTGCAGGTAAAATACATTGACAATGGGGAAGAGGTAATAAACAAGACAGAGAGAGAAAGAGAAAGAGAGAAGACGGAGTGAAATCATTTCTGCTGGGTTTGTGGTGATGGAATGTAACCCTTGCTGGGGTGTGAGAGGAGACCTGCCCTGGCTGCTGCTTTCATTAATTTGGAGGAGTAGGAGAGGTGAGATTTATACCTGTAATCAGATAGTGGGGACAGGGACGGGAAGGAGTGAGGACTGCTTCAGGGAGATAAGTGGTGGTATGCTCTGCGGTAATTGTCAGAATGGCAATACTGTGCCGAGACGCCATTAAAAGCATCAAAGCCCTGTGGCCCTTTTCTTTAAATCAAATAATGAGTCTGTGCAATGCCATAAGGACCATATCCAGTCTCATTCAGCTTCGACTTGTACGCTGCTTTCTCTTTCCTCATCCAACTCTATTACTTAGCGCTGGGTTTAAAAATGATCAAACATGATGTCACAGGCTTCTGATTACACACACACAATGTGGTTTATCACTGTTTCTCCAACTGCACTGAAACATTTCTTATTTTTACTTTGTCTTTGACTGAAGAGCACATGGATTGAGCTTATTTGGTGATTTTTTTCTTTTCACATACAAAGTCGTCCAAATAATTCAGAAAGTATCCCAGCAACTTCAAGGTGCACCCATTGCTCCCACGGGCATTCAGTTGCACACAAAGCTTGTGTAATCTGCACAGAAAAGCATTGCCAATAGAATAGGAGGGGAATTGGGGGGATAAAAAACCCAAGAATTGAGCTTTATCATTCCTATGATAAAGAGAAGGATTGATGGTGGTGATCCAGAAAAAAAAATACCCAACATCAAATAATCATCGACAATACCCAACCTCATGATTGCATGCATGATCAAAAGCTTACGGGTATTTTCCAATGGTCCAAGATTTCTCAAAAGAACATCTTCAGTGCCTATATAGGGAACTTAAATCCCACATTTAGATTCTATATATTTAGGTTGCATTGGCTTGGTTATGACTTCAGGCTTTTAATGGTTTTTTTGTATTTTAAAGTGTGATTTAATGAAAACTAAAGTGGTTCATATGGACACATTTGAACAGTGTAAAATTCCTTGTCTGTATTTAACTCATCCAGCAAGTGACGTGTTGGACAGCCAGTCCCCTGCTCAAGTGTACCCAGTGGTGCCCCTAGCAGTCCTGGGATTTGAACCAAGGCCATTCTGATCAACTCCCTAACCATCAAGCCATGAAAGGTGCATATGTTCCCTTTGGGAAAATTAATGCTATGTATTTATTGAAGTGTATTTGTCAGTGTATTTATTTTTCTCGAAGTGCAATGTAGTCCAAGAACAGCAGAGATGGCAAAAGCTTCAGGGGTGCACCCTCTATCAATACCCTTAATTTGAGAGAGGAAAGTGTTAGGCAGTTGGCTACTACATTTACATTTACATTATTTAGCAGACGCTTTTTATCCAAAGCGACTTCCATTCCTAACTACAGGGACAGTCTCCCTGGAGCAACTTGGGGTTAAGGGTCTTGCTCAGGGACCCAGTGGTGGTGCTGGGGGTAGGATTCGAACCCAGGACCTCATGGTCCAGAGGCAAGTATCCTAACCACTGAGCTACCTCCACCCCACACACACTAGTATTGTCATTGATACAATACAAATAACAAGCAGACCTGATGAACAACAAACTTTTTTGGTAAGTGTTTTACTTTACCTTTTAGTTTCAAAAGCTACATAATGATTGGGGAAATAAGGCTGTAGAGAATTATAATTTGTTAACCACAGCAGTCTGACCCCAGTGAAACCAACTGCAGGACACAACTAACAAGGCGTTATCATATTTTAACAACAGTTAGCAGAAGATGCTCACATGGACCACACACAGCAGCAGACTTTATTCCATTCCTGAACTGAACATGCTAACATAAGCGACTGGAGCGCAACACGTTCTTCTCCGATGAAGATTTTAATACCAAAAAGAAATCTCATGACTATTAAAGCCCTTTCCCACATGTTGTAGTTTTGCAACCTCACACATAATCAGCTTCTTTACCTCATTAAAACACCATGTAAAAAATGTAACATATAAATTAATGCAGTCAATGCACATTGCCACATGTAGTTCACCAGCAATACATTGATGTATCGGTTCTTCTCCACAAGTTTAGGATTGATCTGTTGCAACAGAAAAACGACAGCCAGGTTATTCGTGTCTAAAGATGCCAGAAATCCCCTGAAAACATTAAAAAATTAAATAAAATGAGAAAAAAGAAGAACAAGAGCAAGAACTGAGGTATCAGAGGTCACTGGTGGTGTTGTATTAATGCATATCAATGCACTTGAGGGATGAATGTTATGGGAATTTGGACAAGAGGTGTTGTTTCTTTTTTGCTTTTCTTTTTGACATTCTTGGCACCTTGACTGCAACAATACATAAATTGTCCAATAAAAGAGGCTACTATTTGTAAAAAAGCACTACTATTCTTTGTTTCACCTTCAATGCAAGTGAAAGAAGGTAAAAGTCAGAGTCTCCTGGGGGACAGCGTAGAACAAAAGGGATAGAGGTTACAAATAAAAATTAGCTCTGTGTGTGTGGAGGAAAGTTTTGTTGTGTGGTGACAGCAAACACGCTTGCAGCGGCTAGACTCCGACAGCTGTTCAAAGTTGGATTTATTTGTGCAGCCTGACAAAGCAGGGTCTTTGATGAAAGATTAATCATTATATCATTGATGTGTGGCAAATATGAGCAGAGTTCCCCTGGAAATTAAAAAGCAGTAGTTTTTTCAGCTGTGTCCATGCCAGGCTTTGACATTCCAAGCATCTGCATTGCTATTTTCATGGAAATCACTTTGGCTCCTGGACAATGACATGTTAAAGTTTATACAGCTCACACTGACCTCTAAAAAGGGTCAGAAGATCAGCATAACTCCTGCTGACCCTAACAGAATGTCTGGATAAATGTTTGCTGTTTGGAAACATCTTTGATGTAATACACGAGCCAGCAATGAAGGACACTGAGCTCATATACGAGAAAGATGATGTCCTTCAGAGGCTGATTCAGGGACACACAGAAACAGTCTTGTCTATAACATGCTTTTCCCTTTATCCTCCACATCTAATTACAGTGATTTATGTCATGACTTGGTGCACTGCACTGCCATGATGTGTCGATGGGAGGTGGTGGACACAGTGTGCTTCAGTGATGTTAGATAAAATATGAAAAATAACAGACAATACAAATAAACAAAACCACAGACTATCCTTCATATCATACCAAATCCACAAATAGATTTTTGTCTTTGTGAACTATAACTCATAGATATGGGAAGATATGGGAGAGAGACAGAGATAGAGAGACAGAGATAGAGAGAGAGAGATAGAGAGAGAGACCACAGAGAGAAAGTAAAAAGGGAGAGAAAGAGACAGAAACAGAAAATAAAATAAAGCTAAAAGTAATGGCGAGTAAGTAAAGAGACTAACACAGGTATAAACAACAACAGACAGTAAGAGAATGAAGACAGAAATTGAGATGGAGAACAAGAGAGAGAGAAAACTAAAGTGCAAAAAAGAAAATGAAAGGGAGAAAATGAAAGAGAGAAAGAAAGAAAGGGAGGGCGAGAGATGACTCCTCTCATTAAAAGAGGAAATAGGATTAGAAGATTAAGCTCAGTGCCTGTGTTTGTGTTTGTGTGTGTGTGTGTGTGTGTGTGTGTGTGTGTGTGTGTGTGTCTCTCTCTGTCTCCTCACTGTGTTATTCCCACTGTTCCTCTATCACTCATTAATTACTGAGGGGAAGTGATTACACATCTCTCATTATACTCCACCACCCAGCACCACAGGGCTGAACTGAGCATGCCTGCACTCCGCACATCACACACTCACTCTCACAGCACATCACCTCACGCATGTATCACCCACATGATGAGAGAAATAAAGCTGTGATCCATCACACACTGTCCCCTGCAGAGCACAGTAGGGCCGTAACAATGCACTTACCTTTCAGTCGGATTTGATTCACAGTAATGGGTTCATGATTCCATATTCTCGCAATATTCTGATCAATAAGTGGAAAAATTATGACTCCACACTTCAAAAAGTAGGTTTTGTTAAGGAAAACCTTGAAATTACCTACATCAAAGGCAAACTAATTCCTTTGCTGTCTTAATTTTTCGAGCATTTTGGTCCTAGAAAAATATATAACTTGCTAGCTTTGTAACATAAATATTAAAATACGTACAGCAAATTTTTTTATATAAATTGAAAACCTATACATTGTTTTAGAACAGTAGAGAGAACACAAAGCAGTGGCTGTTAAATACCTAAACAAGCACCTCGTTCTGCTTTATGACGAACTGATTAGTGATCAACTGAATCACATCTTACTTAATGAGGAAAATCAACACTCTCCTCCTTCAATGAGACCAGTTGGAAGGTAAAACACTTCTAGAAAAAGTCAACGGTAATATTGACATATTGTTTCAGTGTGAACAAGAGATTTGTTTTCTGTAAACACTAGATAACTATTCTTATTAGGATGTTTTGTCATTTCCTTTAAAATTATGCTTTAAAGAAAAAAAAATATTTTTTTATTATGATCAATATTGTCAGTATTTAAAAAGAAGGCACACACATATATATA
>JBBKCR010000018.1:7511500-7531008 GCA_037577295.1 Ladigesia roloffi
TAAAAATTATTATTATTATTATTATTATTATTATTATTATTATTATTATTATTATTATTATTATTATTATTATTATTCACCCCTTAGAGAAAACCAAATCTGGTTCTGCCACTGTCCTTTAGTCCTTTAGTAGCTCATTTAATTCAAATACTGATCATGTAAAATACAGTTAATACGTGACATTTGGACTAATGTTTTGTATGCTAACTAATCTGAAATTTTTGGTTTAATGCTGACTTTTTTACAGGAGTATTTTGGTGCCCATTGATTTTTATACAGTCAAAACTGCTGTAGACACTTCCTACTCATGGACACTAGGGAACAAACAGATTGGTGAGAAATGTCCAAGCAAGCAAACTCAGGGAACCTAAATCCCAGTTCAACACTGCTGTGCAGATCATCTTAAAATCTAGCATTTATTAGACTTCATTTCTACCAGACTACCATAGCCAAAGATCATTGTGGATACTGGTGGTGTTGTTGAAGAACAAGGAAGTCTCCGGTTGGCAAAGAAGCATCGAAACTGGACTGGTGAGGAATGGAGGAAAAAGAACTTGTTCAAAAACAACTGTTCTCAGTCCTGGCCCTGAAGCACCACTGGCCTGCATTATTCAGCATTTCTTCTGTTCTAACATGCCACGTTCAACCCAGGGCAGACATATAGACTAGCTGATGAGTTGGATCAGGAGTGCAGGAGCAGTGGTTACGAGCTCTGGTCCTGGATCTTCCATACTGCCCTGCTCCCAACACACTTAATCTACAAACTGGCTTGTAAGATTTGCAGGGGGCGCTAGAGAGCAGGTAATAGAATAAGACAATTGCAGCTCAGAATCTTTTTTTTAATTGAAAATGTTTCTTTTTGAGTGATATATGTTAAGAACAATAAAGTATCTAAGTACATCTCATGTGATTTTTGTACACAGTAATGGCAGGAATACAAATGCATTGTATGTTCATCTATTTTTTTCTCAAAACTGCCAAATAAAACTAACATTTTAGATGTTCTGTGGTGATTTGGCAATCTAGCCTTTCATTGTTATTTGTTCTTTTCTCTATTGCACAACTCGGAATCATGCACTGCCTTCTTTTTACTAGATGAAAGAAGTAAACTGTGTGGGGGTTTCTGAGGTTATATCTCAGAGAACAAGCTATTTTGTTCTATGCAAACCAAAGCAAAGTAAGATATGACTGTCTCAAGATGACAGATCAGACCCTGAATAGAAGTCAGACACCCTTACCGACAACGCTCAAACAGCACCTACTCCTACAAACAGAATAGTTTAGCAAACAGAATATCTCAAATTAAAATCATGATATACGTCTTATGAGCATGGAGAAAAAATGGTAAACGCTCTTTAATTGATGATGCTAAGGACTCAAAACACACAGACAATGCAGAAAATAATATACGTTTTCATACAGCTTCATAAATTCACAACCCATCAACTACTGAAGATTTCTTTGGGACATTTCACATCCCAGTAGTGGACCAGTAGTGCTGCTACAAGAGCCTACAAGAGACAACCACAATTTCAGAACCTGAAACTGTAATTAAACCCTGGGTCCAAATGGAAAACAAATCTGTCACCAATTGTTGCAATACATTTTTGAAGAATATTTTGTGAGCTGTTCCTTACCCCTCATTATGCTTTAAACAGTCTTTTTATTAATTAAAAAAATGACTAAACTTTTTAAAATGCATTTTTCAATTGACCAATCAAATTTCTGCATTTTGATTCCAAAATGCTGCCAAATCCTCTAGCTTTATGAATGGAGAAGTGTATTCAATCCAAAATTGGATACGGCCAAACAGGCTTTTAGAAGTAATATTCTAAAATAAGATGTCTCATGAACATTCTGTATGCACACTCTCTGTCTAATACTTCTGAAATGATTCTTTCACATCACGCTAAAAAAGGCTTTGATCGGGTGAAATGGGATTTTCATTTCCAAGCCCGCAAAAAAGTTTAACATTGATTAGAATGTTGTATTCATCCACAGAAGCTGCTGTGAGAGCTAATAACAAAAAATCTCCTGTTTTTGTATTCCAGCATGGAAGGAGGCAAGGATATTACCTCTCCTTTTAGCAGTTGCAATCAAACCACCTGCCATCACTGTGAGAACATTTGATAGCAGAAATTAGGAACACTATCCCTCTGATTATGTGTTAAATATATATTCCAGTCTGCTTTGAGCTAACCGCTTCTATTTGACCTTCTCACTGAATTGCGGAAAATATCTGATTATTAATTAATATCTGCTTATTATTAAGTGAACTTATGAAGAGGGAATCCCTTTTCAAATTGCTCATAGGACATTGCAATATTTGGGGATTTAATATAATATTCATTTAAAAATCGATTTCCACCTAGCGTTCTCAGATGAAATTAGATTTTGAACTGAATTTTCTATTTGATTTCACTTTTTCTATTTCTGTCCTTTTTCTCAATAATTTAAATAATCAATATGAACTTTCATCTGGAATTTAAAACATCTAAAGGAGGGCTGAAGGTGAAAACATTACAGAAACCCAGTAAAGTTGGGGATATGGGACCAAGAAACTTTATCACTATTGATCAGCAAAAATAAAAGCAATTCTCTAGATCAGGGTGCTCCAAGCAGGGTAAATGTGGAAAGGGAATGTATTTAATTACATCCCGCTGCGCTGTATCAATCAGTATTAACTTTAACATTGAACCCCAATATAAAACACAGATCAGTTCTCTCTTAAATCAGTTAAGACATCATTTCAAACTTAATCATTTTAACTTAGTTACTTTATGATTGTCATCTCAATGACGGATTTGATATGTGGTCAAAATGTGGCATTACCTCACTATGGGACCCCCATACAGATGGCAGCTTTGAAGAAACCTGATAACTCAAGAACACACTCAGATATTTTCAATAAAGGGCTTTGTGGCCTCCAACTCTAGATGCTGTGCATCAGCTTCAGTGGTCCCAAGTTACAAGCAATACCGATCCTTATGTAACCAGTTTCCAGCCACACTACTTCATACATTTTGGAGATGCCCAAAGATAAGACATTTCTGGAATCTACTATTTGAAACCTTCTCCAAAGTTTTTGGTCAAATCATTGCACTCTCTCAGTATGTAGTGTTACTCCTGATGATGTTAACTTAATTAAATCTCAGGCAGACATGGCAGATTTTTCTTCACATTTAAAGGGACAGAAAGTGTCCACTTACAGTCATGCATGATACATCACATCACACAGTGTGAAACGTGAAATTCTTCCACCACATTTAACACTTTTAACCCATTCGCCAAAGTGGGGCACCCGGGGAGTAGAGTGTGGGGACTTTACATTGCTTATGGGAACCTCAGTGGTGTCACTGACAGTCCTGGGATTCAAACCCAGGTGTGCTTTCGGATTGCAGGGGTCACCGTCTGGCCCAGCAGACTTTTAGCCTGTAGACTTATCCTATAAAAGGAAAGATGTTTTACTGAATGCCTGCCGGATTAAGGATATAATGCATTACGCGCAATGGGAGAAAATGTGTTATGTTATTAGAGGATTACCAAGTGATCCATGACAACATGGCAACCCTTCTAATATCACTTGTACCACTTCAAACTTGACCTGTCAGGTTGTTATATTTTAGCTGTTCTTGCGTTCAGTATTTTCTTCCTAAATGTATACTACAGTTACTAACACTATGGGCCCGATAATACACATGGCGCAACAATAGTGTGAACTCTGATTGGTTCATTGCATGCTACGCCCAAGACACACCTATGACTAATTGACTCATTTAGGACAACCCATTTGAACTTTGTGCCAGGCGCAAAGTTAATTTTTCCCGCTGTGATTATTACCGTTCTGCGCTGGCCCCTCCCCCAAAGAAGACTGCGCTTCTGACTTCAGACAATCTGCGACTGACCGTGAAAATCAGGCCCAATATGTTAGAGCAAGACAGCACTAAAGTATGCAAAGGTTAGAGAATGTTAAGACCATTTTCTGAGGACTTCAAAAGATTCAACTCATTACTAGGTACCTAAACATCTCAAGTGTGTAATTCAGGTGCATTTTACACCATCTGAACGAACTTACAGGCTGAGTGGAGTTAAAGAAGAGAAAAAAATTCCCCTAACACGGAGAAAGATTAAAAATAAACAAAAAAACAATTTCAAGGAGTTTCAACATTCTATCTGATAAAGCAACTACTTTCCTGGTCTCAGAAAACCTACTATGAGAGAAAAGGAAAATTAAAAGAGGAAATGTAATGCGAATATATTTCTCTAACGGCGCCCTTCTTTTTACAGTGTATACTAAAGCGCTACTCTGCCTTTTTTTAAAATACACTGAGAAAAAGTTGTGGAGGACTGACTGATGAGAACTTCTGGCCAACACAAAACCAAAGCCAACTCTAAACCTGAGCAGATTAAGGGAGAAAAAACAAGCAAGATATGTACTTTTAGTAAAAACAGTGCATTTCTTGGGCACAAAGGAAAATAACTTGCTTTCTTAAACATGCATTACAAATAAGAAATCATTTGCTGACGTGGTAGTTATAATGGAATTGAATGAGGCAGATCTAATTTCACCTAAAGGTTTTTGAAAATGATTTAACCTATAATTAATAAGTAAACTTAATAGTTCATCAAGATAAATACCTGGCAAAATGTTTGGTGATTAGGTATCTTGGATAAAACAAATGTCATGACATTTTCCCATGATTTCAACAACCACTGATCTGATTAATTAAATCTTCAGCCATGAATACCTCATGAGAAACTGTGTGATGTACAAGCATCTGCCTGGGGTCTAATCAGTGCTTTTGGATTACATCAGCATACAAGATAAGAGACGATATGATAGCAAATTTAAATTGTTATTTAAATTGTCCTTTAATTCAAAGTCTTTGGCCATAAAGATCTGAAGCTAAAGGACAGATTCTATTGTACATGTGAAGAACTGGTCAATTTGTTCCCTAAGAAAATAGGTTGGCACAATCAAGGGCAACACGTGCATTTAAAAAATATTTTTTGATGTAAATAAGTACATAATCTATGCAAATAAGAATCCCTATTGATTTGTTGAATATAATATGTTAGTATAAAACATTACATGTGGCATGTGGATCACATGCAGAATAAAACATTATTTGTGTTATGTGCAACTGAAAAAAACCCTCATGAATGGGACTACTAAGTGATTTATGACTTATGATTTATTCTTATATCACATGTACCTGTTTAAACTTGTCTGCTGTTCTTATGTTCACTTTTTCATCCTACCTGTTATTTTATAATTACTAATACAAATGATCAAATCTTGAAGCAAGAAGCATAGTGGGGCTTCAAGACCAGTGCCGCATTAGACCATGCCAAGACCATATTTTGAAGACTAAAGGATCCTAAACTTGCCACGAGACATCTAAAATAAATCTAGTGTGTGTAATTCAGGCACATTTCATAATCTCAGAATAGAACATACAGACTGAGATGAGTTAAGGAAGAAAAGCGATAAAAACAATTTGTAGAGGGAACCATCATTTAAGGTCTAAATAACAATGCATTTTAAACAAAAAAAGCCTTTAAATTATTATTAAATAATGTGTTAAAATATATAGTAAAGGGAAGGGGAGAAGAAAATGAAGATGAAGATTTAGTTTAGGCGGAAACTTCATCTTGTCTTCATAACTAACACATTGCCATTGAAGCTTAAAGAGAAGGGATCAGGGTTCTCACATTAAAGATCATTTTTCAGGACATTTCCAGTGACGACCTATTGGATGGGACAGACCTGCAATTGTACCACTTGCCTGCTAAAAAATCAAGCTTGATCTTTACATACATAAAAAATTATTAACTGCCACTCACTTGTATCACCAGTGTTAATCTCACACACAGCTGTGCTTTCATTGTCACTGAATACTATCATTGTTTAGACCCCAGGATTTCCACTGAACTCTCTCTACAAAGCTCAGGACATTTAAAGCCTATGGTGTCTGGTGAATTCTAGCAGCGGACGATGAGTAAACAGACTGATGACATTTTTTTTGCTGAAATCTGTTTGCTTCTATTGCACTACTGACACTGTCACCTCACTATCCTTCAGGATATATTCTAATATATTCTACAGCAATTGTTCTCAACCTTTTCAACATTAAGGCCCATATATCTATCACAGCAGGTTGCCAAGGCCCACTTGGCCACATTAGATAATCTTAAATAACCGATTGCTGACCAACGGCCTGAAATTTAGATTTGCGGCCCAATCACAACCCTTCGCGGCACACCAATGGTCCCCGGCCTAGTGGTTGAGAAACCTGGTTCTACAGTATACATGCTTCAGGATTAATTCTAATATATTTCACAGGAAATGTCCTAAAGCACATATTCTAATATACTCTACAGGACAAATCCTTCAGGATTTATATTAATATTTTTTTTAATATCCTAAAGGATATCTTTTATAGTACAGCAATGAAAACACATACATTATAAAATGTGAAAATTAACATTTTTAAAGGGTGACTTTGGGGTGATGAAATCTGTAAAATGAGCAAATTGTAAATGTTATGTTATACTTTTTGGCAATACGGTTACTTCACCAAATGAATAAATTTTGTGCCCAAAATGGTTTGCCAAACAAAAGCTATATTTATGTTTAGATCATTTGGTATATAGTTTTAGATCATTTTGAGTTTGCAGACTCATAAACAATTATATATGCACATAAATACTGTGGCTGCGTCCGAAATCGCATACTTCCCTGCTATACAGTATGCGAAACCCAGTATGCAAGGCGAGTAGTATGTCCGAATTCATAGTATGCTAAAAACAGTAGGCAAGATGTACCCGGATGACCTACTGCTTCCGGCCAAATTCTGTAGTAGGCATCCGATGGACGCTACACTATACCATAATGCAGCAGGAGAAGCGGCGTCATCGTTGGAGAATGGCGGAAGACGGAGACGCAGCTCTTTTCAAGTGTAGGTACCTTAAGGAAAACTGTATAAAAAAGCCCTCTGTAAAGGTCAAAATTAAGTTTGTCAGCGCAGCATTAATATGCTGACCATAATTAATGTTTACTATTTGGATCTTACCAGGGACTGATGAACACACTTGGCTACTTATCCAGTGGAGAGTGGCTAACGAAGCCCTCTTTACTGGAAAGCGCAATGCTACGCAAGGCTTTGAGTAAGTAAACAAATATTATAAAATGCAATTTTATTCAGTTGCTGTCAACACTGAAAGTAGTACCAACACAGCAAGGTCATATTTAATTTGTTTAGTGTTTAATTTCTGTGCATTTATTGTGACAGAGCTTTTGTGACAGAGCAGAAGCTTGAGGGAAAAGTTTCAGCCGCGCAAGTCAAGCGAAAATGAGAAAACCTAAAACAGAAATATAAAGTAAGAAAAATAAATAAATAAATAAAACGTAGTTGACCCAAATTTAATTATTTTTTATGATATGGTCATCCTAATGCTTTTACATGTTATAGTAATTCAGTAATCAAATTTATATAATTGAATATTTCTTTTAATTATATTTTGCTTTTACATTTTTGTAGGACCTTAAATGTCCACAGACAGGTTTGAGCACTGAGGATGGTGAGGTTACAGCAGCATCTTGGAAGTGGTATTCTGTCTTGGATGAGGCATTAGGGCGCAGACCTTCTGTACCTCCACCCAACCTTATTGCCTCATCTGAAAGAGTAGGGAGGAAGCGGAAGGATATTGAGGAGCTGATCCACGAGATGGAGGAGAGAGAGGCAGAAAGAGAAAAGGAAGCAGTAGAAAGGGAGGAGAGGAGATGGAGAGATATGATGGAAAATGAGGAAAGAAGAGAAAGAGAGAAGCAAAAGCATGAGGAGAGACGCGAACGAGAGGCTAGGGAAAGAGAAGAAAGGAGAGACAGAGAAATGAGAGAGAGACAGGAAAGAAGAGACAGAGAGACAAAAAAGAGGGAGGACAGATTTCTTCAGCTGTTAGGTCTCATAGCAGAGAAAATAAATAAATAAAGAATATTCATATTAAACTTATTAACATTGTTTACATGTATTAAACTTCACTTCGTTTACATTTATTTATGTTTAGATTTCCATAGCTTCATGCTGTTTGTCTCGCATTTGTTGTTGCAATGTTATTTTCCAGGAATTTACTTAAGCTAAATTTGTAAAGTTGTAAAGTGTTTCATACATAAAACAACTAATAAATGCATTAATATTATTTTTGTTTCAAATTTTACTTCAATGTGAATAACAGCACAAAGCTTAAGATAAAATCACATTTGCATTAAGTAGTATATTAGCATTTAAAACAACACCAGATGGAAATTTCTTTGAAAATATTTTTTAATGGTGCCCGGACAATGAACTTCAGCAATGTCAAAGAAGTAACTTTCACAAAAAAATTTCTAGCTCTTGAAGGTTACATGCAGTTAAATCTACTAATGCCATTTATTTATCATTTACTATAACTTACCTATAACTATAATAACTATACTCAAATAACTTTACACCTAACTATTTACATATGAACCAGCTAACAAATTGAACGAACGCAGTTTGAGAACAAGAACTCATATAACTTTAACATGTTTTTCTTTTTAAATGTAGTCATGCTCATGAAGAGCGGGCACGCAGTTTTCTGGTGCCGACACAACTGCAGCCAGATTGTCCCGCACATCCTCTCCTCCACTGGTTTCTGGGTTTTGAGGTCCAGTTGGGTCCTCAGCAGGATCTTCCAGAACATCTGGATTAACCATGTCCCCGTTCAGAAGGCAGAGGTTGTGGAGCACTGCACAGCATGCAATTACTTCCGGCACAAAGGCAGGGCTCACTTCCAGGGCCTTGAAAAAGATGGAGCGCCATCGTGTCTTCAGCATCCCAAAGGCTCTTTCTACGACGTTCCGGGCACGAGCATGCTTGCTGTTAAACCGAGCCTGTACAGGGCCCTGAACAGGCTCCCTGTAGGGTGTGATGAGGCAGATGGGCGCACTTAAACAGGGATAACCCCCCATCACCAAGGATGCATTTTCCGAAAGGTGGGTACAGGCGACCAGGGTAAAATGTGCTGTTCTTTAGCACCCTGGCATCATGCACAGACCCAGGATACCCGACAAAGATGTCTAAAAACTTCCCTTTGTGGTCGGTGATGGCCTGCATCTGAACTGAGTGAAACAGCTTCCTGTTAAAATAGCATGGGGCGTCATTTGATGGTGGTTTAATACGGATGTGGCATCAGTCTATTGCCCCAGCTACCATGCGGAAAGCTAGAGACCCAGCCAGCTGGGCAAAAACTGCCCCTATCTCCTCCAGGTCATCCTGGGTCGGGAAGGTGATCACCCTCTTCAAAATATTAATGACTGCTCTGCTAATTCTGTGCACAATATCGTGCACAGTGGACTTTGGTATGTCGAAGGCCAGTGACACAACCCGATATGATGCTGCATGGGCCAGCCAGTAAAGAAAAACCAGCACCTCTATCTCCATTTCCCAGCCATGGTCAAAATCAGAATTTAGAGCAGTGATGAGGGACACGATGGACTGTCGCGAAAGCTGGATGTTGGGACGAAGGTCACATGAATCTTCAAAGTACTGTTGAAGTATTGGCACAGCAGCATTCATGTGGCAGTAGGTTGTAGGGCTCCCAGTCTGAAAATGTGTATATAGTTACTTTTTTAGAAATTAAATGTATTCATTTTGTACATTATGTGCATTTGTATCTATTTATAATATGTATTTATGCTATGCATATTGGTGTATTCATTCTCTATTCCTCTCTGTTTGTACATCTTATTTATATTTATGTATATATTGTATCTAAAATATCTATTTAGGTCTGGGTGTTCATGTCTCATTGATTCAAATGTCTTTTGTTTGTTTTTATGTGTATTTATTCATAATACAATAAATTACTTTTTCATTGCCCAAAATAAGTCTCTGTGCATTGACATATCTTTTTTATTCTGAGGTAAAGTGCGCTCGGTAAATAGGTGATTATACTCACGTTATTTAATAAATAATTCACAAGATGCCGACGCAGCCGTGATCTGCGTGCAGCTCACCTATACCTCCTCTGAGCCTTGGATCCAGTCAACATAAAAATGCAGACGAAAGCGGTAAGTATTTCGTAAAACAAGTTGTTATTTGCTGATATTTGCGCAGTAGAGAGGGCTCTTGATATTTTCGCGCTCTGTGACGACACATGACACGTGACATCAACACAGCGTATGTAGTACGTCCGAAGTCCATTCATACTACCCTGAGTCATACTATATAGAACGTACTGTTTTAACAGTTGAGCAGTACGTACAAATACAAATGTAGTACCTACACACGTAGTATGCGATTTCGGACGCAGCATGTATGTTTTTTGGGTTAAGATGTTTTGTTTTTGGAATTATTACTATTCAAAAAGCATTCCCCTTTCACAAACAACTAGGTATCCATGGTTACACCAGTGCCACTCATCGGACAGGTGCTCTAATAAATCACTCAAATGTCCTTTAAAAATTCTCAAATGCAGCTTAACAGCCAGGTTGAATGCTGATGGCCCTCAAGATTCACAGATGCTCGTTTAAAGTGTTATTGGCTTGCTACCCATTTTTTACGTAACCTGTCAATTAAGGGGGAAAACTGTCAAAGTAGCTCTAACTATGGTCCAGCATAATTGCCTACTTCTAACACCTTTCTTTCTGCGTGATGCCTTTAGCATCTACAGGAGAAAACAAAGGAGGTTCAAGGGACAAATATGCATACATCGAAAAAAACGAAAACAATTCTTCAGTTTGGTCAAAGTATAGCTAAATACACAGGACTGTGTAGCATTTTAGAAACAGTACAAATATTATGAGATGATCAGACACAGAACAGTGTTAAAAAAAATACTGTTATAAAAGAACATATAGATTTGGGCACATCCAACTGTGCAATTTGCCACAGTGTTGGACTGACATATTACAACCTGCCTGTAAGCTATTAAAAATATATATTTTTCCACGCAGTGTTTCCTAGTTTTAAATACTTCCACACTTACACTATCCTTCTGCTTTTTTTAATTCTGCCAGCTATAGAGATAGTAGTTACCAAATCCTTCACAATGCACCATTATGAAGCATGAATAAATTGTTTGTAGACACCTCGGTCTTACATATATTACCCAGGGCATTAAAAGGCACTGGAGAAGTAATTCTGAAGGAGGAAAGTTATGCAAAAACCCTTCCTAACGTATTCGAAATTAAGAGTATTTAGACTGGAGGGAAAAAAATCAATGCAATGTAGTATTATTTTAGAATTTCATATAAATTCAGAATTTCAAAAAACATTTCACTAACGTTTATTTAGATGTATACTCCTGCTCTGACAACACTGAACTTCAAGTCCACAGGAGTCGCCAAAATGACAGCAGTTAATAAATGAATTGATCGTGATACACTATATGCACAAAAGTATTGGGACGCCTGCCTACTACACCAGCAGATTTGAAAGGCGTTGTATACAAACACATAGGTTTTAATATGGAGTTGGTCCCCTTTGTAGCTACAACAGCTTCCAAGACTTTGGAGTGTTTCTATGGAATTTATATACCTTTATTTATTTATTTACCTTAGTGTGTCTCTGTTCAGTCATCACGTAAATCTTTTCACAAACTATCCTGTTCGTTTGCTTGTATTATCGGTGTTCCTGTCGGAGTAGAGTTTTGAGTTTTGACACCCATTTGATGCTGGCTTGCAGTCACATTTTTCTTCTGTGTGCAATGTGAAGCGCACGCGTTAAAAGATAATGTAAGACATTTGGTTTTTTTGTTATATAAGTCCTAGCAGGAAGGCAATTGCGACAATTGTTCACGTGCACTTGCAATAGCCAAACTAACTGCAGCGGAGGGATACCGAGGTTGTGAAAAGGTCCTGACGAAATTATAAACCGAACGCTTTTCAGCCAATCAGGATGTGCCACTGAACCTAATTGTTGTTTACAATTAAATATTTGTAAGTTTGTTCATTTAGAGTGTGACGCCGTGGCTGCTGATCTGTATATTTTAACAATAAAAGGTGCATTTGTTTTGACTTGCTCCTACGACAGAATTAAGAAAAAGTATGAATATTAACCAGTGCTTCTTTCCTTCCGTATATGATCCCCATCATGTTATCGAGGATCACTGGAAGGTTATGTTTGGGTCCACCGGCTGTGATCTGAGATTTCTGGAGCCCCAACCGTGGCCTGAAACCAGCAAGTTGATCACAGCCGAGTACCAGCCGATGGAGTTCTTTTCTCCCCCGCCGGGAGGCGCCGCTGAGCCCTGGAGCGAGCAGGCCGACGTGGGAGAGCTGTTCATTCGCTTCAAAGAATTAGAGCTCCTCCGCCTGCTGGAGGACGAATCTAGCAACTCAACATGTAATGTGTTAAGACAAAACTACATCAACCGACTCAAATATCACATTTAGTTCAACAGACATCTGTTTTAGGCAAAACCTCGGTCTATGCTTGGAGATAAAAGATTGGGACACCTCACAATTACACCCACAGTACATGAATTAGAATGGCTCGCAATTTCTGTTCCACTTCATCCCGAAGGTTTTGGATGGGCTTGAGGCTATGTGCAGGCCAGTAAAGTTCTTCCAACCAACCATGTCTTAATTGACCTTGCCTTGTGCACTGGGGCAGTCGTGATGGAATAGAAAAGGGCCTTCCTCAAACTACAGGAAGGTGGAAACATGGTGTTGTCCAACATGTCTATGGAAGGTTGCAGTTCACTGAAATTAAAGGGTCACCTGAATTCAATAATTGAGATGTGTCCCAGTACTTTTGTTCATATACTTTACCTGGACATGTCTTAACATAGCTATGAGCTTGTATCTACATTAAGCCATATTAACTGATTTCTGTATTATAAGAAATATGCCCGTAACACCTATGATCACATGTGACATTGATCTAGCAATGGGTCATGGGGTAATGATTGAAATAACATAAAAAGTTTCTGACATATTTGATCATCACATTAGGGTCAAATAAGCAGCTTATCATGACAGTCATCTGTGTTATATGTAATATAACTTGTATTTTACATTGTCAGGCATGATGACAGCAGAAAAGAAGAAACACAGGGATATTGAAGTGAGACTGTCATTTCAAAAGAAGAAGTCTTTTGGGAAAATATACAAATAAACCTGTTTCACCCACTTACCCGGTCACTGAACTTGGACAGATGGATAAAAGATCCTCACATCTGGCACAAATTGCTTCCTTCATCATTGCTTTTATTAGATTCTTATTAAGGTTTCAGAATCAGTAGTGTGATATGGTCTGTTATTCACAAAGTCTAACCAAAAATAAAGAAATAAATCAGTAATGAAGCATTAATAAATGCAGTCTGTGTACCAGGCTCTAAGTTACAAGTGCTTCCTTAAACTATGTTAGGTAGCTTTGCCTGTAGCTAACAGTCTGGCACGGAAGCTTTTACAATTGAGAAAAAATGTTTTTTTATACATATGAACAGTCAAAGTCAATATAAGAATTAATGCATAAATTAATTGAAAAAAGAACAAGTAGCTCAGGGCAAGTTTTTTGGTGTGGGGAGGGGCAATACACAAACATTTGGTTTTAATATTATACAGGCCTTAATCATCCTTTTTCCAAACTCACACTTCCATATTCTTTATGGAGAGAAGACTAAATAAACAAAGCCATCAGAAAATGGATGGATGTAAATTATGCAACGCAAAAGAAGGACAGTTCCACCAAGAGGTCTGTAAAATCCTCTAATCTAACTGGATTCGCTTTCTGTGCTTATTTGGTCAAATGCAAAACACAGGAATGACCCAAATAAGCACAGATGTTTAATGCAATTCTTATGGCACATCAATGTGCCAGCATGTATTTGATATTTCAATCATGGTTATAAAAAAACATGTAGCATTTAATGGCATACATTAATTGTGCTAAAAGATAAAGAAGTGTCACAAGCTTTGCTAGAATGACCTAAATAGGTAATCATATTGACCTTCCGCTGACTTGTGATTGATAATGTTCTTTATCTGTCCTAAACAACCTTGAAAATTATCCGTACACAACTGGCAATAAAGTGCTTTTTTTACAGTACTAGTATAATTTACAATACAATCATATCTTTGAATTCGAGACCTTCAGTATAACACAGTCACAAAGAACTGAAATATCACCACTATAAAGAAAATTCACAAAATAGAATTATGGAGACAAAAAACAAAAGCTTTTTTAGCAGAGTGAATTTACAATATTAAGTATTAAAAGAAAGCCCTTACATGTAACAAAAAAATTGTTTGGGCATGAACAAACATTTTATTCTGTAAAAAATCTGATTCTGTACATCTGATCCTCGTCAGAATCATAAACCATCTATTACCGGGTGTGACGAGGGAATTTAATCTTGTTTTTTTTATCAGTTACTCAATATTAGACCAAAAAACCAAGCAATTTAACATAAAATGTGTTCTAAAAAGTAAGACCTAGGAGTAAGTGGTCTCAAAAAAAGAAAATGCCCTGTTTTAACTTAACTTATCTTATCATTATCACACTCAAATCTGCATTATATGGTGACAAGGTTATGGAGTAGTTACTACTAAATGCATAAGATCTCACCATAGTGTACTTGTATACTTTTCAAGATGATCATAATTCAACATACCACCCTTGCTAGATTGGGATTTGTGTGAGGTTCGACGGTAGAGGCGCCGATGATATGTGCCTTTGTCCAAATATCCATCAACAGTTCATTTTGATGTTAAACTACAATGCCAGAGGGAAAATGCTAGAGGGGGAGCACAGCTGTAGAAACAACAAGCAGGCTTTTTAGAAAACACATACACCTTTTAGTTGCAGGAACAGACCAGTAGTAGTATCCAGTAAAATACAAGAGCAAATGGCATCCTTTCTGTACAAAAGTTTTTAATTGCTGACATTTCAGCACGAATCCCGATAAGTTTCTGAAGCACAAGAATGGCACAAGAATGTGCAGTTTGTCCTCCTAGGTGCCAGAGGGAGCTCTAAACCTGGAACTCAAACATGTCAGCTTGCTTCTTAGCCAGCTTGGCTACCTCATCACGAATGGCCTTGACCAGGGCAGAAGTGGAGAGGCTGCTGAGGGGGGTATCGGGGCTGATCAGGTCCCCAGGATCAGTCAGGCTCTGCTGGGATGCTACAGTGGATGGAGAGGGGGGCTGCTCTGGTGCCCCATGAGGAGACATGCCCTGGCTGTGCTTCCACAGAAGAGGACTTCCTTGAGGGTAACGTGGGTGCGGAAAGGCTTCTGCATAGCCCGGCAAGGGCACCTGAAAAGGAGTAGCTGTTATTTTACAATGTCACACAGGAATCAACTGTTTTGCTGAATGAATGCATGTTCTTATTCTAATGGTGTAACTTTGTAGAGTCTCAGTGTTTGTAGCTGTATGCCAAATTTCTTAACTGAATTAGTGAAAAGGAAAGAATACACAAGCACACAAGGACACGACAATCACAAGACAAAAAACTGAAAGGATCAAAACAAAAATGAGTATCTGATATCTGATTCAAACAGACAGTTTGAACCCTGTTTGAATGGGTAATTTTTGTTAAGACCATGAGATATGAAATCACAAACACTCGGTCAAACTGTGATTAAAGAAAGAAAACAAAAAAATGTTCACTTGAAGAAATGTGCTCAACTACCCCGGTATTTTGTTGCATCCATTCAACGTCAGGGATAAATTCAGTTCAGCAAATGGTTTCTAAATGACACTGGTTCTGCAAAAAGACACTGCATGAAGGCATTTTGGCTGAAACAGGCAGACACATAACAGGGATAAGAAACATTCCAAACTGACAAGGAGACTTGTGCAAAATGGCAGGTCACATGGTTGTAACAGACCCGACAGTGTGCCCCGCCCCCCTCCCGCCACCTCCCAAGAAAAGGACGACATGGAAAAATGCAGAGACGTGGGTGAGCAACCAATCATGATCCACAGGGCTCTAGTCCAGGTTCCATCTCTCTAATATGCGAAATGGTTTGTTCTTACCAGATGTGTTTCATTTTAAGCAATAAAGTGTCGACTATGGTGGTTCTCCACACTCCTGCTGAGTTGGCCTATCTGACATCATCCTTACAAATCCCCTGGGTTAGTTATATATATATACTACCTGAGTACTACCTACCTACTGCAGTGATAACCATTTGGTGTAGCTGCAGCCTATATAAGCTAGTACGCTTTAGGTAGGGTCATTGTCATAATCATAGAAACCAGCTGGGTTAGTATTACTAACTTAACCCAGGTATGTACACCTATGCCATAAAATAACGTAGACCTGAAGCTGTTAGAAAGACATTCGCTAGCTATAGAACACTATGTCAAGGAAACATAATGCATCATCGAACTTTGAATAAGAATCAGAAAAAAGAATCGGTGTAGCATTCATATTAGGGTAAGGTATAATCTTCATATTACAAACTGTAGTAGCACTCTGGCAAAAAAAACATCTTAACGATTAAAAATATTCTGCATTAATAGTATCTGTCATATGACAAATGTGTGACGTGTGTAAGTTTATCATGTGACTGATTTCAGACAATGAAGCAGCTTGGGAGGCTGGACCACCACAGTCTCCTGAGGAAGAACTACACTGGTAAAAACTAACTCAGACGCACTACTCTACAGTAGTAGATGCTAGACCCATTGGACTTAAGCCAGTTTGTGAAACAAGATTGGGGTCCTTGATGTGAGGCCTTGGAATGTGAGAGGGGGCCTTACAGAATCAGCCCACTGAGAGGGCACGTCCTCCGGCTCCGGGGGGTAAGACATCCAGGAGGGACTGTGATAAGATGAAGGGGGTGTCGAGATGAAATAGCCTGTGTATCCTGGCCTGCTTGCTGGAATGGCATACACAGCAGTGATTGGGTTTCCTGCAAGACACATAAAGAACGTAGTGACAAATTTCACATTACAGTTCAACTTGATGTAAATATCTCTGATTTAAAGGTTTTGTAAATGTTGGTCTTGTCTTTAAAATGCATGTAACTAAATGTCTATAAAACCTACTTTCCCAGCTCCATGCCTAATTTTCAACCATATCCTTAAGCTATCCCCAAATGTAAAAATGGTCCTAAACAAACTTGGTTCTAACATATGCAATGATTGGAATACTCTAAAACCAAGACTCACTAGAACCACAAGAATTACTATATAATGGTTCTTTAGTCATTTATCTGTTATTATGAGCCATGAGTGTCCAGTTATATCCATAATGGACTGATGTGGCTGCAAATTTACATTCCATGTACATCTGACCCTCTGTTTGAGGACTAATACCAACTGATAAAATAAGAGGAAGCAGGTGTGCTTCACTACACCTTCAGCCATAATACATGCAAAAAGGTGATTAATAATAATACTCATCATCATCATCATCTAACCTGTCTGTAGCATACGCATGCACACACACACACACACACACACACACTAACCTGAGTGATTGGGTATAGGCTCTGTGGTGACAGGTGGGAGTGGTGCTCTGCTTATTGGCACATAGGGGGCGCTGTCATGCTGATTCTGCATCTCTGGCACGGATGATTCAGAGCTTCGAGCCTGTGGGCCAAGATCGGAGGAGGACCTGGGGAAATTGAAAACGTCATCAGGAATGCACCTCTGAATGATAACCAGCAGTGCACCTCCTAACCCGCACCACTAGCTGTCCTGCTTGCAACAGAAATCCATCGCCGAGACCATGCACTTTAACAATGCTTGCAAAAGCTAGATCTAGAAGAGAGATGCTTTTTAAGGCTTGTTCATGAATTTCCCAGTTTGTGAGCATTGCTCTCACCTTCGCAGAGAGGTCCCAGGAGGTGGGCCTGTTCTGGGGGGAATGGGTGGGGGCGGAGAGCCCATGGCCATCTCTGGCAGCTGGGTGAATCGGAAAGTCTAGACAGTGAAATATTAATCAGAAGTGAGACCTGGATATATGAAAAGCTGGAGCGTTTTTTAAATGATGCTGGAAGATATTCAGGAAGGTGTAAACATTATGAGACTTGTTTGTTGTGTAGGCTTGAACATTGGACAATTTCTATGTACTTATTGATCAGTTAATTATCCTGTGTGTATTTGAAGCTGTAAAAGCTCACCGGTTTAGTCAGACTGCACTGATAGAGGTCCTGCCCGTACGGTGGCATCCACTGCAGCCCCCCTCGGCTCTGGTTCATGGTGCCAGGGGCACTGGTCACCACCTCTGAGTATGGAATAGGAGGCCAAGGGCTATAGGGGCCGAGCTGCTGGTGCTGATGTTGGGAGTGGTGGTAGTGGCGCCTCCTGCTGGAAGTGGAGTGGCCAGCAGAAGCCAGGCTGAAGGCTTCTTCTAAAAGCAGGTGCATCTGCTGACGGACTTCATCTATAGAGGGCTGTGAGCTCAGAGTGGATGTTTCGGAGTGACCTTTGGCTTGGCGCCCACAGCCATAATGGTGGTGTGCTGCCTGTCGATCCACGTCAGTCTCTTCGATGATTTCAGGCTCCGTCTGAGGAACAGAAATACACTCAGGCTCACCTGGATTTTGTGTGATTATGAACTCTTATGAACCTAGCAAGCTAAATCAAGCATATTTAATCTCGCTAATCATAAGCTTCTTGAAACCAAAACCATAGAATAACAGCTTTCCAGCCAGAGAGCCGAAGACCACTGGGACCCTTAAGTCTCATTAATTAGTGTCCGCTGAGGTAATGTCTGCAAGACAGCTTCTGCAGTCTGCTCACCTCTGAAAGCATTCGGGGGAACAGGTCAGCAGCCAGAGCAACACAGCTTTAAATTTATATATACTTTCAAATTATATCATCAGGTTGATCAACGCAAACTTAAGTGAACAGTCTAAGTATCAAGAGCAATTAAGGCCAGTAATTGACCCTATTAAAGGAGTTCAGGGACAAACAGCGGTTAGAACATGATTTGAATAAAAATGTGTGCACTTGATAAATCCAATCAGGCATCTAGCCAATGCAAGCAGCAAAGGTATTTAAACGCCATTTACTGAACCACTAGTAAATTCCCTGCAATTGTACCTGTGTCAATTAACTGCAACAGAGTTTTATGCTACTTAGTGCACTCTAAATCATGCCTGGAAATAATGTCTTATTTTAATTCAATTTCATATCATAGACAGCAAGCATGTGAGGATTTAGTCATACAGTGTGTACAATGAGAACTGTTGGAGAACAAAGTTCTATTAATTATCAGTCACGATCACTATGAAACACAATGTACTTAAAATATGCTTAACCTTAATTTACCCCTGAAAATACGCCAAACACCTTAATTTGAATTAAGTGGCCATTTGTAAACCTTTCCCCTAATTTTACCTTAAATATGATTTAAGGTATGAGTGTGAAAGCCCTTAATCCTAAACATATGGCATTTTCTTCAGGAGGCTCAGTTATTTAAGGGCCAAATTTTAAAAAAAAAAGGAAAAATTCAGTTTTACCCCTTAATCAGACTTAATCTGTGCACTTTTCCACTTAATTTTCCTTACTTTCCTGGAAA
>JBBKCR010000018.1:7546286-7557336 GCA_037577295.1 Ladigesia roloffi
ACACACAAACACACAAACACAAACACACACACACGCCCAAACACACACACACACACACACACACACACACATACACACACACGTACACACACAAACACACACACACACTCACACTCACACACACACACACAAACACAAACACACACACACATACACACACACAAACACACACACACACACTCACACTCACACGCCCGCACACACACGCCAGCACACACGCGCACACACATGCACACGCACACACATGCCCACACACACACACAGCAAACCATTTAAAGGGGCCATATTCTAAATGTTTGCATTAACACTTCCTCGCTTTTTCACTTTAAACGTAACTTATTTTGCTCACTGTGTCTTTAAGATGCATCCTTTTTTTCTGGTTATTGCTTTCATAATTTGTGGGAGTGTGTCTGTAAAATGTCACTATTGTTTTAAACACGACTGACCGCGCTTCATTCAATATTCCAAACAAAAAACGTCTGGAGGAATGTTTAAAATAATACATATGTAATTTATTAGATCTTGTAATGTTTAACTACACATATTATTTTATTGCTAAAATTTAAATAGTAATCTTAAGAGCAGAGTGTGTGTATGTGTGACCATCAGAAACTGAATAAGGAGTGAAGCTTCTGGATTACAGCAAAATAAATAGCTGCTATACAACCTACTGCACTCACAACACACATGGAGGCGTTTCTTATTTTTAACACAGCTCACTCTGCAATAGTTCAGAAAAGGATAGTAAACTGTGTGTTTTACACACACATACATACATACACACACACACACTGCCGCAAACTGTACAAACGGCGAAGAGAAAAAGGGAAAAGTGTTCCCAAAACAGCAGATGAAGTGAGTAAAGAGCTGCATAGCTACCTGATGATAATAACCCACGTCCCTCCGGTAAGCAGTCTAAATGGAAGAAAACAGCATGAGGAGTCATTATACATACTCAGTCTCTCGCACACACACTCAGGATGATGGAGGGAAAGCAAGCTATGCATGCTAACACAGAATTTTATCCAGTATAATAGAGATTACAACATAACATTTATGTTTAAAACTCCCATGACAGAGCAACTGTGAGTCATGTTTCAGGGTGGCCTATTTAAGAGATAAGAGAAGATAAATCTTTATTAGTCCCCCGAGTGGGAAATTTGCTTTGTCATGGAAGAAACTGGACAGTACAAAGTTAAGAGCAGCAAAAATGAAGTCAACAAAAGAATAGAATAATATAATATATCAACGGTACAGTATAAAATGTACTTAAGTATAAAATATGGACATCTGAGGAATGACTGCTTTCACAAAGTTTACCTTGACTCGTGGATTCAGGTTGCCAATGGCATCAGTCTTGAAGTCACTCTTGTTCTTGTGGCACAAAACGGCAGTGATGATGATGATGATGATGGTCACGACGCCAATGGGGGCCAAAACAGCGGCAATGATCCACAGGTTGTTGGATGGGTTCTTCACCACAGCTGCACCAGAAACACAGACTGAAATGATAGTCTTGTGCCTACAGCCTTCAGAAATCTCCTAACTAGATCTTTTTGTATAGTTCATGTTTTTGCTACACAGTCAATACATGATTATTTAGTAAATAATACCCCCGCACATAATTAATTCACCACGTTAGGGTCTACACTCACAAAAGTTTTCTGTGGTGGCTTGCAGGTGGTCTCGACTATCTTATCAAAAGGTATTTTCAAGGCTATACACCATGAAGGATCAAACCGTTCTCCATAATATATACAGCATCAGTGAAGCATACCTGCACTTCACACGGATACTTAACACCACTTACAGGCAAAGTGTGACTTAATTCTGTTTCATTTTTCTGTATTAATCTCATGCTGTGAGTCACTCGTGTAAATTTGCATAGATTAGCGTTCATGCATATTAAGTGCCGGTATATTCCTGTGCTGTGATTCCAGCTTGAGCGTATTTATTGTAAATATGGGTCTGTAGTAGTGTGTCTATGTGTGTGTCCTGTTAGGCCTGCAGATGTGAATAAATGATTGTGTGTGATTGTGTTCTCTTCTCTGCTGAAAGTGTTCCTCTGTGCTCATAAGAGATTTATCTCTCCACATCTCTCTCAGGCTGAGGCGATCCCTCTTTCCCTCTTGTGGAGAGCTGCAGGGGTGTCTATAGCCCCCAGACTTTCAGAGAATAAGCATGCATGTGGTACTCCATTAAAGCCTTGTTTAGTTACATGTAGGATGAGGGATTAGTGTAGAAGCTCAATTTATCTTGTGTCCTTATACTTGATGAGTCACCGGGTTGAGAGCTCTCTGTCTGCCGGTAAAGCAGGTAGATTCTTTTTTCATACTGATCCAACACAGAAGCACGGATGCCTTCCATATTTGAGTGCTTTTGCTACTCCCAACACACAAAACAACTCTTCCCGGAGTTAAACTGTCTGTGTTACAGAACTATGGGCATTTGCTCAGACCTAGGTTAAGCCTAAAACCACAATTCCAATGGGAACTATTCCAATGGGAACTATTCCAATGGGAACTATTCCAATGGGAACTATTAAAGTTCATTTTAATTTTGGGCAAACAATTTTTTTCCCACCAAAGACAGAGTTGCGCTTTCCCCAATTACAAATGAACTATAGAGGAACAGACACACTTACGTTCGGCTTGGATTTGGACAAAATAGCCCAGTGTGAGGGCCATGGTCTGAGAGTCCACCGTGTTCAGGATTTTAGCAGCAGAGGTGCCGAGGAGCGGCGCGCTGTTTAGCTGCACATAGTAGGTCAGTTCAGCCGGGTCCTTTGGTCCAGCCACTCGCCTCATAGCCACCATCTGAGCTCAAAAAGACAGAGGATGTTACATAAAAAGATCAGAATGTGGTCTCACAACATTCTGTCAACAAGAAATCTAACATACAGATATGACCAGATGAGAAGATATAAGTAGCATAACTATACAATACACATACAAATTATGTATATATATACATATCATATCATACATACATATCATACATATATATATAATATACATTATATATATACATTATATATATGTTAATCTAACACAACTTCATGCAAATAAAAATAACAAGAAATGATTCAATTTAAAAAAAGGAGAAGATAATGTTTACAACTGAAAGTAGCCAGGCAAAATCATTTTTTATAACTTTGCACAGAAGGATTTTATGGCTCTTCCATGTATGTTTCATTCCGTGTGTTCTCTGTAGGAGATGCTGTACTTTCAACAAAACATGAATTTCAACAAAACAGGATTAATAAAATAAGATGGGTGCCCAAACTTTAGCATACAACTACGAACAGAAAGATGAGGGAATGTGAGGCTTGTCTGAGTACGAGTTATTTTAGGGTTACCTGGACAGTGTAGCTGCCCACTGTGGTCGCCCGTTTGAAGCGGGCACCCTGCTGACGGGCCACCACGAAGAGCTCAGCCAAGCGCTGCTCCATCAGACTGGCAAAGCTCTGGTACTGACCCTCCAGAGACGAGTTCTCCACATCCTGAATCACTGCACACATATAGCAGCGAGAAAGAGGAACAGAGGGGTCTGAGGTTATAATCTTTCTCAGTGTAGTTAATCCAGTCTCACCGCAGTTGACCTTGGTGGAGAAAAAACAACCGTGAGGATGAAACCAGAGAAATACAATCTCCCCTTCAGGACATATCCAGGCATTCACACACACACTCACACACACACACACACAGTCAGAAACCACATAAAACAAACACATTTAACCCTTCTGAACAGACAACAGCTTCCCTCAAACCCTACTGGCCCTCTGATAAGCCCTTACAGGTGTCTACTGATGATGAAATACTTCAGATGATGAATTACTTCAGATAGGGGATTTCTCTATCAGAAAATTAATACATCCATACTGTCACTGAAAACGTACAGAAACGTAGAGCAAGACTGTCCCGAGCAATGTCTAGGCAGTTTCAAAGAAAAAAGGGTTGGCCTTCCTAATCAATATGGTGATTACCTGTAATCACCCAGAAATCCTTGGTTGCTGCAGAGGTGTTGAGGTTGTGGTACTCCAAAGCTGGAAGGGAAAAGAAGAGAGGGGATTGGGAGAGAGAGAAAGAAAGAGAGAGAGAGAGAGAGAGAGAGAGAGAGAGAGAGAAGGAGAAGAGAGAGGGAGTAGATAAGAGGGCTTGCTTCCAAGAGAACTGCTTTGATCCTCAGTCTAGAGGCTCTTTATAATATCTTAGCCTAGCGTGTTGTGGGCAGACAATCCATACTTGTGGAGCGATGTCTCACAGCATTTTGCTAATGAAACTTGAGCTCAATTGCATATTGCCAGCCTGATTAAAAGCCATGGCGGGCCGTGTTCTCTCAGGGCATTCAGTAGCAGGAGCTGTGAAATCCGAACTGAGCTCTGGTCTGCTGCTACAGTGAGAGTATTTTAAAACATTTTTGCATAATAAATTCACCTTCAAAACCCTCATGAGCTGAACTAGACTGATGCAAATGTTCAGCATTTTGGAAGAAAACAACTAGTATTATTATTAACACTTATACTAAATAATAACTATTATTCATAATAAAAATGTTATTTACCTTTCATCATTGTCCAAGAAAAGTGTGGGAAATGTGGTTGTGTGCTTAATGTATTCATATACCCCACACTGACATAGGCTGACATAAACAAAAATTGGTAATTGGTTGATTTTGCTGTAAATTAATGATCAGTACGTCCTTAGTCAGACTGCCTATTCAAAATTATTCAAGCCTATTTACATTATTGCTTTTATTATTATTATTATTATTATTATTATTATTATTATTATTATTATTATTATTATTATTATTATTATTATTATTATTATGAATAATAATAATAATATTAGTAGTAGTAGTATTATCATCATCATCATCATCATCATCATCATCATCATCATCATCATCATCATCATCATCATCATTATTATTATTATCATCATTATTATTATTATTATTATTATTATTATTATTATTATCATCATCATTATTTTTTTTTGTTCTTGTTGTTATTGTTGTTGTTATCATAATTCTTCTTCTTCTTCTTCTTATTATTATTATTATTATTATTATTATAATTAACAGCAAACATTGTATATATTATTTTATCCAATCTCATGCATGACATAATATATGAAAGGAAACTGTGAGCCAAAAAGGACTCGCCCCTTCAGACATGGAGAGACAGCGCTTGAGGTCATGGCAGATCTAGAAACAGCTTTTCCAGCAGCTCGCACAAACAAGAGCATGTGTTCTGTAGGAGGAAACTCTGTGTGATTCCATTCCATCTAACATGCCTGAGGTGCTCTACTGTGTTCCTCCCTTCCTCTCGCTCTCTGTTTCTCTTATACTGTCTCTCTCTCACACACTCACACACACACATACACACACCTGTAAGAGCACTTCCCCACTGTTAATTATTTACCCTTATTTACACTTATAATTGTCTTTGATGTTCGAGGTTTGCCACTGCCAGGGACGGCAGGAAACTGCCTCTGCCTCCTGTGAGCCCCATGTGTGATTTTACAAATGGTAATACACGAAACAAACCGCAAACGCTTGCACTTCCCCCTTTCCAGCCTGCCTCCGTTTATTTTCTCTAGTCCATGTTTACAGTTCCCACAGTCTCGATCAAGGCCATAAAGAAGCATTTACACAATAGCATCAGTATTATATATTTCACATGATTTTATTATTATTCCATTATTATGGAATTTCACAATTCATTTTCATATTTAATATTGTGATTGTATTTACAATGACTAAGCTAATCATAATGTTCACACAACGCATGAGATCACCTTGTTCTTCGTGGCATGAAGAAATAAACGATGAAATCACTTGTCACAAAACTGATAGAACACTGAATGAAGACTGTGATGGGGAAAAGAAAAGGATGTAATGGTTATATTAGTTGAATAATTGATTTGTTGGAATTACTGTATTAATTGAATGTATTAATAGTTTATTAATTGGATACAAATAAGTAGATAAATCAATTAAAGGAATAACTTCAAATTACAGACTTGTTTTACACAAAGACAGCAGTGAATATCAGAGTATATGTTCAACACTATATGTTTTGTAATCAGTTATTGTTGTTATGGTTGGGTTTTCACTTATAATAACTGAATCTACAGGACTCCTTGTAAATCTATACAAAAAAATCTAGACAAGCACTATATTAAAGAATGGGATACTACAAAAGCTTTCATATTACTATGAGGCAGAATGTCAGTTATAATATACAAGTGAAAGGTTTCAGCTTATTTGTCTACTTTACAATAGAACTATTGTAATAAAGGGGTTTATAAATTGTTTGTAACAGAATTTTAGACTAAGATTTTTAGACTCCTTGAGAATATTAAGCATTTACTAGAGACATGCCACTGTTACTCTGTGCAAGCTGAATTGTGTAAAATAAACAAGAAATACCAGTTATGTCTCAAGTCTTATGGATCCATTACTGAATGATTGACAAGACAAAGTATGTTCCATATCCAGCAAGTTCTGAGGTTTAATAGTCTAGCTGAGGGGTATAGATTTGTCAAATCTGTCAGTGTTGCTCTTTCACTTACACATTATAACGATTCCTTAAAGATGAATCCATGATCTAATTATCAACAATAAAACAATAAACCATTTCGAAATGAATAACAAATGTTATGTACACAATGCAGAAACCCTGTATATACATTCTGCCTTAAACAAACAACTCAAACAACTTTAATTACCTCAGTAAATGCTTTTATTTATTATACTGGACATTTTCTGCCCTGCGGCTGCTGAATTTATATTGCTGTCTAACTCTCTTCTGCACTTTTGTACACATAACTCTCTGCTCATAGAATATAGCATCTATACAAACTGAATTCTTCCTAACTTGTACTGTAGCAATTGTTGACTGCTTTAAACATTGTCATGTCCAGTTGGTTTGTTGCTCGTGTTTTTTCATGCATTCTCTATGGTCCTGCCTGCATTGTGGTCTTGTGGAGCTCTGGTCTGTTCTTGTGTTGCACCATGGTCCTGGAGGAAAGTTGTTTCATTTCACTGTGCACTGCGTGTATCAGGTTGAAATGATAATAAACCTACCTGACTAGGTGATTAAAGAAATAGTATACAGTATTAGAGTTCTACTGAGGTCCCAGTGTTCTCTTAAGGCAAGAGAAGGGGGGCCCAGGTAAGTGTTCCCCGAATGGCTCCATCTCTGGAGGCCTTGTTAGGTAACAGTGTGTGACAGGAGGTCAGGGCCTGTACTTAAGTCCCTCATCCAGCAACTCTGCTTTTCCAGGCTGGTAAACGAGGAGGGCCCTGACAATCTCCATTCAGATAACTGCTTAACCTCCCTGCCTCAAATGTCATTTCGCATTCATCCACATACGGACAGAGAAACAAAGCCAAAAGTCTAAGGATCTAAAGGCAGATGAGGAGTCCTAATGCACGTCATATAGCAAAGTAGGGCTTTGCATTACCTACTGACCGAGTGGAATTTGGAGACTGGATTATTAGTGTGGACAATAGAGATGTCACGCAATCTCCAACCACGCAACTGTTATTGTGATTCTCTTTTTCCGTTGAGAAATCAGAGGACTTCGTCTTGACCCACCAACGAAACATGAGCCACGCAAGCTCCTCTAAAAATAGACAGACTCTTGAGCACTGCATATGGCCTTGAGTCTCCCCTTAAATGTACTTCAAGGCCGATGTATACAGAATTACATGTGTATATAGATATTGGCCATGAACTGCCAATGAATGATTCTGTGACTCTTGCTTTTTAGATTATCTGCATTTTTAAACCATTATTGATTAACAATTATTTACCATATTAAAGATTCGGTGATTAATCTGTCACTGTGATGTAAATTTTGTTACCAGCTTGTAAATCTCAAAAAGGTATTTCTATTAAACAACTGATTTAGAGTCATTTGATTGTTTTTCATATGAACATATTTATGTAGGTGGTGTAACTGAAGAAAGATCATTGAAAAAGAGAGTTCTATGAAAGAAATTAGAAACATGTTCCAGATTTGGTACCGCTAATCTTTAAAAGGTTCATGATTGAGATAGTTAAGATAGTTAAGCCAAATTTATATCCACAGTGCACACTGATTTTTACATGGTAATGGTCAAAATTGTAAAGGGTGGGTTGAAACAGTGAACCACATTTGCTGTTTTCTTACTTATACATCTGTAATTATACAAGATTCACAGTTTATCAATTTGATTTTTTTTTTTGTTTGTTTGACCATTTCTAAATTATTAGTATTAGATGAGTCTGTACTTTTCCAACTGTCTTACACTCACTTTTCATATAGGAACACATTTTGTCCCAAGGGCAAAATTCATGTAGTTAGACAGAAGGGTAAAATTCAGGATTGGCAGGAAATACTGTAAATAAATAATGCTGCTAATAAATACTGTACCTGTGAGAAATATCTGTAACAGTTCTACCTTGAGATTAAGCCCAATTTATCCTCATGGTGTCAACACTCATCGGCGCTCAAACATTTCAGGCAAAACATGAAAAAGCATGGAGGCATCCAAAGCTGTTTTACAATAACAAGACCTTAGAAAATCCCACATTTCTTGGAAAATCTCCACACAAGGCTAAACATTCCCAAACTTTTGACATACAGTCTAAGTGATGTAACATCAAAGACAGTCCTAGCGGAGGCACTTACGCTCTGCAGTGATGAGGGGCGGGTAAAACAGAAAGTAGCCCACTAGCTCAGCAGTCAGTCTGCTCAGCAGGTTACTGGCCATGGTACCGTTTAGGGCCATGCTTCCGTTCCGCACCACATATATCAGAGACACAGCAGGGGAGCCAGCGGACTGAGACTCACTCAAAATCTGGAGGAGGGAGAGAGGAATCAGATAGAAAGACAAAGACACAGAAACATAATATTAAATATAATTCAAACAATTAATATCACAATTGAAACAAATATATCAGAAAGACACACAGCACAGTCATTAAAATCTACTGAGCTCTATGGTGCAAACGACTGAACTTGGCTAGTCTCCATGCGATGCTCAAAGCGGTTAGGCTAAATTACAATAACTTGATATCATTAATATGCAAATGTTACATGTTTATGAAAGCTTAATGAGAACACACAAAATAAATTCGGTTTGAGAAACAGTTTCTTTAGTGGCGAAGCAGGCTACTGAAGAAAATAAAGCTAATTATGCGCCCGTTATCATGATAATTAATTCCTAACTGTAAACGAAATATATAGAGCATTCATAAACAGTTTGATAGAGCTGAAAGAGAGCAAGTAAATCATCCTAATTATGAGGAAATCTCATATCTATAACACTTCTGCAGGCTAAAGAAAGGTTCCAAAATAATAATTAGTCACGGAAACCCCTGTATACCCGCAGAAAACCATATATATCCTCCGCAATATATATTTTGCATGCATTTTTGTGCTACATGATTAAGAACATTCGAATCGGTCGTATAACCATATATATTTTAGTACAAGTGAGAGAGCACAAAGCAACTGTATATTGGCTGCTGCCCTGTGACGCATCACTGCCAGATGCATTGCAGCATTCCCGCTTCAGAACAGTTTAATGCGTGTTTCTTTGTTTCTTATTTTGGGTTGGCAGAAAATTTCATACATTTTTTTATCATTTTAAAATTTTGTAATTGTAGCAGCCTTAACTGAACTGTGTGTGATCAGACCTGTACAGTTAGTCCACTATAGGAGTTCAGCACTTTGGCTTCAGCCTCAGAAAAAGCATTCTCCAACCTCTGCTCCATCATCTGAGCAAACCTGCAGGACCTTAGGTCATCTCCTGGACCTACAAATCTCAGAACTGAGAGCACAAACACACACAGGCATGCAGACATACACACACACAATTCAGAAATTCACAATTCAAAATGCACAAAACACGTTCTTTTTTATTATTTTATACTGCACATTTGACTATTTCCAGTAGTTGATAGAGGGTAGTGTAGGGTTTCTATTCTGTTTGCCAGCTGAATGACTCAGTTAATGGCACTAAATCAAGCTGGCAGCACATACTAATTCTCTAAGACTTTCAGCGTCTCTGACCTGTCTTCAGCATCAGTGAAATGGCTGGACTGGGTCTCCAGGGTGCTGCTGGGACTGGCACTGACTGGACCAATGGCACAAACTGCCGGATATCAGTCATCAGCCTCTCAATGCCATAAGCACTCAGAGCCTCCACTACCACAGAGGCCATGTAGACCAAATCCCCACTCGCCACGTAGAAACCCACTGTTACATTGGGCACTGTGGACAAACTTTCAATCTGTGTGAGCAAACAGAATTAGTCGATAAAGACAGCAGAATGACTCAAATGTATGTACCATTTGTCTAACGTATGGTAATAATATAAAATTGGAAGCAGATATACATACATCTTAAAACTTAAGCACATGCTTCACTAAATGTATTCATCCTTTGAAACATTCTAAAATGGAACTGTAACATTAATTTCAGTTATTTTACAGGTACAGCTACAACAGTCATGGTGAATTACAGGGCTAACTGTGTTCTTTTTCTGTTTCTCAGTAGATGAACTAAAAAGTCTCAAAAGTTTGTGGTTAATCGTAAATTTAAGAAAGGAAAGCTTTGTATTCAACCACGTTAAATAACGTTATTAATCATTGGTAAATCAAATTACATTTTGATCATTTACCAACATATGTTGGCTCACTCTAGATTACAACAATTGCGTTACTCAGAGACAGGCTAATGAATAAATTAGCTCATATTTAAATATCCACTTCTAAGGATGGCAGGCAGCTGTAAATAAATCCTTCCACTCTGATTGTATCTCAGGAAATATTAAGAGCTGCATTGATTAGGTCTTGGCCAAAATCATTACTGAGGGAGTATAGAGTGCACTCATGAGTGCCCCTTTATAATCCAAAATGAGAAACGGGACACCCTTCAGCCTCGTAGCGCTTGCACAAACAAAGACCACTGTGTCACATGCAGACCACGTGGCACGTCAAGGTCATAGGGTAATTACGTGCCACAGTATATAAACAGGAAGTTGGAGT
>JBBKCR010000018.1:7562390-7577888 GCA_037577295.1 Ladigesia roloffi
CCCGCCCAGTCCGAGTACAGATACAGATACAGATAATTAATCTGGCAAACAGATACAGATACAGATACAGATAATGCCGTACTCGCTCATCCCTAGTAAGAATCACTGTAGCCACCTGATGTCCTGTTTCAGGTAACAACTAGAATGATTTCATCCATGTGCTTGAATATGATGCACACCATTAGAGAATGTGTTCTCATTCATTCCAAATAAGCTATTGTAATTTTTGAGGATAATATTTTGGTTCTTAAAAACTGACCACATTTGGACTGTAAGGCAAATACAGTTTGCTTTTCATGGATGGATAATGAAACAATCGGAGCAGTCTTGCTGTAGAACATGTGGGCCAGTGCTGCAGTGGACAGAGCTGCTGACTCTCTGTAAACCTGCTGTTTTGTGGCTCTACTTGTCAAGGCCTGTGAAATATACTACCACTGTGTAATTGCATTTGGCTTCGACTTGATATATGCTATGTGACACACTGGCTGCAGATTCCGAGTTGGGTAGAAAAAAAATAGCAAGTCTCCCATGAACAGTCCTGGATCTCCGACCAAATGATTCACTAGCATTATGGGAGACAGTAATAAAAAAGATGTATGGTAGTGAATAATGAGTTAGAAGCAGGTGTTATTGTTCTTGGACCAAATGTTTTGTTAAATGTTGTGTTTGCAAAAGGGGTAGCTAATCAGAACCAGAAAACTTCATTGATCTTGGAGAAAACTGTTATGAAAGGCTCATACAGGATGAAGTTTATTGTTATAATGATGATATGATTTACTTTACATATTGTGGACATTGCCTGCACTGACCCATGGAATCTTTTATTATATAGTCAGTATATTTATTCCTGGTTAATTAGATATAGTGTCGTTTATTAATTATTTAAAAAAAAAATCATAATAATCTTTCATAATAATTTTAAACGTGGCACTACAGCTTCTCTTGCATCACCAGTATGGTCCTGATGATGTTTTTAAGTGTGATGCTGATGGTGAAGGTAATCGTGTTGATGAGGGAGATGATGATTTTCTCTGCATGCATGTTGAAGACCAAACCTGAGGGAGAAGACTGGTTGCTAAGATGAACCACTGCAGACGAGGAGTGGAGTTTAAAGGATGGCTCTGTTCTCTGAATGGGACCATCCGAAGGTGGATGGTTGGTTTCATTGTCACTCTGTATGGTGCTCTCCAATGTGGACCCTGAAACAAGAGGGTTCTGCAGTTCTGAGGCTGTGTTAGCCAGATGGGTCAGTATGGAGGAGAATGCGGGCTCCTCTCTGATACCCTTTGACAGACTGGTAGGATTTGAATGAATGACTGAGACAGGATCCTCATCAATCATAAGCAGACCAGCCAGCTGATGAGGAGAGGTGACCAGGGTTGCTTGGTCCAGAGAGGATACAGACGATCCAGATGCCTCATAGTTTGAGTCATCTGTAAAAGATAAAACAACATTTTTTATAGCATAGATTTTTACCACATTATCCCTTTCATTATATTCAATCTTCAGAATTTCAATACATTTGCACAGTAGAAGCCAGATGAGGAGTTTAACACAACGAACACAACGAAACCATCATATTAAGTGAAAGTGCTGTTTCTTGATGGATGAACACTCAGTGGAGTAGAATCAAAAGATTCTCTGATTGTGTTGACTAAATTGTGGCAGACTTTTCTGTGATGTGTATTTCAGGAGCTTAATCATAAATGTTCTGAATGATGGGAGGGCCAGATCTCAGCAGAGATTATCTGCAATTTATTTTACTGTGGAGCTAGAAGAAAGGGCACATTTTAAAAGAAAAAAGGAAAACTGTTTGTTTACTCTTTTGAACAAAAACTGCTCTATCTTGTGTGTGACAAATCACTTCTCAGAGAATACAATCCATATATGGAGCCAACAAAAACGCCTGTGCTTTATGTTTGGTGATGTCAGAAACAACGACACATTTAGGTACACCCCCCACCTATTGCTTACAATAGATTAGCCTTTAAACCATAATTGTTGAAGTTTTAAGGAAGTCATACTCATTGTTTCTTGAATGAGGCCCAAGACTTGGTAGCCAATCAGAAATAAGATAATTTACATATGTCATGATCAATTGAACAGTAACAAAAACAACCTGTTTAATTTTTGAATAGGTTGGAATATAGACAAGTAAGAATAAAGAAATGTATGAAATTACTGAAAAAATATATTAAATGATAGTTATTTTAATGTAACACAAATATCATGAATGGAGCTTTAGGAAAAATGAAACAAAACTTATGGCCTTTTCTAAAGTATGTATAATGTGAAAAAAAAAACATTTTGTCACACGTAAACACACAGCAAACATAGTAAATAGCACAAAACTCTTCATCTGTATTTAACCCAGTCACCAAGTGAAGCAGCGGAGCACATCATCTGGGGAGCAGTATGTGGGGACAGTACATTAGTGGTGCCACTAGCAGGCCTGTGATTCAAACCCACAACCTTCTGGTCATAGAGCGAACTCCCTAAACACTATGCTGCACCAGCTAAATCTGACACATGGTCTTGCCACATTTTCAGGAAAGATGATGTCAGTGCTGTCAAAGGACTTTTTCAGGTGGACATTCATTCAATTGAGGACATGAGGAAATGTGCTTGGAAAGAGCTAAAGCTGTTAACTGTGACAAAGTCCTTTCAGGCATCATAAGCACTGAAAGGAGTGTGTTGTGTGTCTGCTTGTACACAGTTGGGTTAGATAAATGAAGCACAGGAAACGAGACACATGGCATAATCCTGGACTCAGGGGATGTCACATAGAAACTAGCTTCTCTACATAAATAGGTAACGTTCTGCTTAGGATGTTTAACAGTTCCACTGACACACAGGTACTGAACTTTAATCATGTGTGTGTGTGTGGTGTCTGTAGTGGAGCTTAATGCTCCTCTTCTCATAATACAGCCCCTCTTAATGACACTCTCGGTGTGATTTGTGGCAGTCTTTATCTAAATGAAAAGTAATCAAAACAAGAGTCATGCAAGCTGGAGGTACACTCTCAAGCACCGTCTGTCTTAAAGTGTTAATGACTCAGGCTATGTAGTACTGTGATTATTATAAATGCTCTACTGCACATAATATATCTTAGTCACTTTAATAAGACAAACCCTAAGGACAAAAAGAGAAATAGTTAGATCAATGTCACCTTCAGAGAATAGCGGGGTTAGGACTGCACAGTGTCGCATTTCTGAATCAGAGAAAGTGAGATCGCGTGCAGAAATGTCCGGGAAGAAGCTGGCATCCGTCCATATACCCTCCTCTCTTACCAGTCCTCACACGTCTCTTTAACATCCTCAACAATATCTAGGAGCCTCTATGATTCATTTATAAGGACTTGCGAGCCTGCTGCAGAATACATAAACAACTGTTGCTAACGGTACCAGGCTAACCAACAGTCAGTATAAATAAAGCATAATACTTTAACAATGAAGGTCAACAAAGAAAACAATTATTTCTATACAATGGATCTGTAAAAATAAACAAACAAAGCACAGTTTCCCACATAAACATCTTGCATGTAACTATAAATCAACTGCATACTGAGTGTAAAGTTGCAGACTAACGCCCATAGCCCTGTTCACACCTTGCATTAGCATGCATCTCAGGTTAGCCTCTCACTAGTGGACAGAACTAAGTACATCAGTTCACACCTATCATTAAGAGGAGTCTCCACATGCACCTTGAGTGACCACTTATGATCGGGTCTCGCTGCTCCACACACATTCTAATAAGCATGTTTAGAATTCCCATTTGCAAATGAATGAGAGGTTCCGGTGGGAAGTAGCAACGCACTTTCGATGTAAATGATGAAAAAGTTGGCACAAACATACAGAAAGGAAAAATCGAAACAAATAACAGTTTCCTGTTTCTATGTTAACGAGTACATATTTCTGTGTCCAATTTGCAGAGGTGATCCTAGGGTCTGTTGGGGCCCCCAGCAAAAATTCACTGGGGGGCGCCCCTCTAATCAGTTTTTGACCGTAGTTCAAAAAGTCAGCTCTCGTTCGCCATCTAGTGGTGTGGGGGCCCCAAGCAGTTGTCTGCCCTGCCTGCTGGCAAGATGCGCCTCTGCCAATATGACACGAAACACATTCACAAACACACTGATACACTTGTGGTTGGACCTCACTAACTCACACAATATGCAAATAAACCTGTTCGCAAAGATTGCAGAGTTGTTTAAAATAATGGGAGGCAGTGATGCACTTTACACGCCTCCTCTATGGAAATGTAAAATGATTTTATGTATTTAATTGAATTAAATATTTAATGTGATGCTATTGACACACAAACGAATATGTGCTTCCACTTAAGGAGAGCATGCCAGGTGGTCACTTGGTGTGACCCATGACACAGTCGTGTACATGCTGTAAAAAAAAAAAATAAATGCAATAGCTCGGCGTAGTTTTCATATTGACCCTGGTCTCAACATGTGTCCTGAGAGAGCAAGTGGACAGCTCTTAGTACAGATCTGGTCTGGGATGTATAGGGCCACATTCTTTTAACAGGGCTTATGCAACTGTGTCATGGGTCACACCAAGGGACCATCTGGTACTTTCTCCATTAATGTAAGTACTTCACGTGCTAACAGAATCATAGTAATTTTTTTTTACATTTTATTAAATATCTTATTGAGTCTTTTCAGTTCCAGCAGACCAGGTATGGTCAGTGCATAACTGCATTCCATTACTTTAAACAAAGATGCAGGATTGATGGACATGTTTATTTGCATATTGAGTGTGTTAGTGAGATACAACCACTGAAGACATGTGGAGAAACATTCTAATGCCAGGTGGAACTGACACACTCAGAGCCGTTCACTTGAATCTGGATCCCCAGAGATGCCAGATCTGACTGCCAGATCTGAATATGATCCCTCTTATTTTTATGAATCTCAAAACACTCTCCCAACCCAAAAAGAAGATGGAAAAAGCACCACAGATCATGAGATTTCACATGATTTCCCTCAACAGCCCAATACTTTAGAGCTTTATACACATCTACATCACGGAGAGTCATGGTGGCCATGTGCAGATGGTCTGGAGCATCGCATTCTTTTGCCAATACATTTGTATTGTGTCCTTAAAGTAGCTGATCTCGCTAATTAGCAGTAGGCTTGAAACAAGCAAAACTATTTACCAAAGGGAATAAACAAATTATAGGATAATAAGGTTTTAGATTATTAACTCATAAAAAATTAATGCATGTATTGATTTAAAAATGTAATAATCTGCACATAATGCAGTATATTTTTAAACATATTTACAAAAATAACTTTTCTGGAAAGAACAGAGTACTAAATGCATTGCTTTGAAATCCTTAATATTTCTAATTGACATTTGCATGACACTTACCACAACAAGACAATCAGATGCAAAAGCTCCAGTTCTGCTGTGGACCCTGAATACTAAACAACCTCAACCTAGCAAAATGCATGTCTGAATTTATTGCGTTATTTTTTTATGTTTACGAAAACATTATAAGCCCCCCGACAGGGACTTGTTAAACCTGTTATGTTTCTGGGCAGAATTCTCAAAAACTGCCTTTAGGATTTGCCTAAACTCTTTGAATAAATGAGTATTTATTTGTTATGTTTAACCTTTGACTTTGGTTTACCTTTACACTTTAACAAAATTCTAGCACACTCCTTTAGGTTTCTATCTATTTCAGAGTAAGAGGTTTATGCATCCTATTTTTAAGCAAAACACTGACATGAGGATATAACTCATCATAGTAAATCTGAATCTGAAATCCTATTCGATTTTACCCTTTTCACCCTATAACCCGTTTTTTGAGTGAAGAAAGATAAGTGAGTATAAGATATTTAGGCAAATAAACTTGCTGCATCCTCGCTCACTCGTTTACTGCAATAGAGCTAAGAAACAGAGACAAACAGAAAAAAACTAGAGAACGGGTTTGTGTAACTAAGAAAATGTTTAGAAACACTTTACTCAGCATTTCTTAGGTTACATGACACCTTCATAAGCATTTAATGCTAAACGGCATATACAGTACTTGCATGCACATTTATAAAGGCTAATTCTGACCAGCATCATTTGTCATGACATTTTCTGGACCGAAACTGCATCAGGTTATGCTTGTTGGACTGAGGCTGTATAAATCTTAATATCAGTTTATATCAGATTTCATTAAAGGTGTAGGATTGAGTGGTTTGTAGGTTTATGAACGGCACCCCACTGTAAATTCTTACCAACTGTTTTTAAAATAACTCTCCAATTATCAATCCCGAGCAGGACTTATGCTCACTCATAATTTATTTCTCTTAAGATGGAACTGAATGTGGACTATTAAGTTGGAACATGAACTTAGTAAATCCTAAATGAATCTACCATGCATGCCTTACCACTGCAACTTAACTGCCTCAGTCAAGCTCCAGTCAGACTCCTGACAACATTACAGCACACTGACAACAATTGTTAGCACAAGCACTAATTCTGATGACTGACAATTATTTGAGGCCTGTAATCTGCTGCTCTGGCCGGCCCAACTGCCACGGTAACACACTGTTGCTTTATGCAGATGTCAAGCTAAACAAACAATGAATACAAAAAATTCACATTTTCAGTCTCATCAAGTACCAGGATTGGCTCATGTGTGTGAAATGAGTGTGAATGTTAATGAGTGTGAAGTGTAACATGTTGTGTAGGAAAGCACCAACATGGAATTCATAGCCTAAATATATATTGTAGTGTACGTATATGCCATTAAACATTTCTAAAATAGAGAGAAATATAGCTCGACTAGACAAATCATTTCCCATTGCTGTAAATGAGGTAACATTTTTAATTTTTTATAAACAGTATTCGGTAGTGCAATCACTGCACTCGTTACAGCTGGTGGCCTAGTGGTTAGGGAGATGATCCTATGAACAGAAGGTTATGGGTTTGAATCCCAGGACTGTTAGTGGCACCACTTTGATACCTTTAAGCAAGTTACAGTCCCCACAAACTGGTCCCCTGGTGTATAATGAATCAGAATGAACACTGAACAACTAAAATAAAACAAGGTGCACTGTAGATATGAATGTGTTAATATTTTCTAATACAGAAGAATTTACTGTGTGATCACTATGTGAATAGAATGCTTGAAATGAAAACTATGTTCCATTAAGACACAATGTATTACCGTTGAGTTAAATCAGGCCTTAAAGCTCTGAAATATGGGGCATGGCTGCAACCCCAGTCATTGGAACTGGAACATTAAGGTTGCTTAACGCACAAGAATGAACCTCATCCATCTGTCCGTGTGATCTCTCAGGCCAAAGGCTCCCACCTTTGCATTTGCGCTGACATTTCTCAACTTAGCAGAGTTATTTTGCCTTCGGATGATAGCGCCGATTTCCCGGCAAGCGCGGGTGCTGGACAGGCCAATTTCACATCCACTTAATTTGAGGCCCTATAAACTGAAGCCCAGCGCTCAGTATTGATGCTGAGCTTGGTTAATAGAGCTGTGGCAAAGCTTTCTACTTCGGAGAAACGAGAGGGCTGGTTAAATGAGGAGAGCAATCAGAGATGATAAAGATTTTTTTTCTGCCAAAAGGAAAGAGCAGCCAAAAAGATCATATTGATTAAGATGCTAAAACTGTCATTGTCTATTAGAGGTTATAGCTTTTCTACTTGGAGCAGGATTTCTAAAGAATACCTGGCTATTAATGATGGAGCACGGCTGTATTTGATGTGTGTTTTAGAGAGTCTGTCAATACGCAACTCAGCTTCTCCACCGCTGTGAAGAAGACATGCGTCATCAACCTCAGAAACCATGAAATACTTATGAACCTAGATAGACAGCTATACTGCTGGGTGGTAATGCATAGATGAGGTAATGTCTGGATGAAAAGTCATTGATATCAGGGTGCAGAAACGGGTCAAGCGGAGGTAAACTCACCAACAACCCAAAGGATCAAACAAGGAAACTTATCAACAAAACATTTGATGTTCAAAGATGATATTCTCCTTAATACTCATTGTTTATGTAAATAAAATAGTAAATAAAATAGTTTTGTAGAATATTAAAACACTATAAACTTGTCCGAACATAGCAATCACTCTCTAGTTCATTTGATCCAAATCTATGTTTTAAAAAGAGTAAGTTCTAAATTCATTGGTTTAACAATGTCAGAAAAATGAAAGCATTACTTAAAACATTCAGCCTATTTCAGTTTACCCATTTACATCAATGAGGACTAGTAAGGAGTGTTTCAGCCCAAGCATTATTTATTTATTTATTTTTATGAGACAATATAGGGTTTTACGAATCTGAACCTTTACATATATATGTTATGTGGACACACGCTGGGACACACCTGTTTTTCAGGCCAGTTACTTACAGTGAAGGACAATCTCAAGACATTCTGGACAACGCTATGCTTCACACTTTGCAGCCACGGTTTGGAGAGGCCCTTTTCAACTCCAGCAAAGCAGTGCACAAAGCTAGCTCCATAAATACACATTTTGAAGAGATCTGTGTTGAAGAAGTTGACTAGCCCGCACAAAGGACCCCATCCAACACCTTTGGGTACCTGGAATGGAGATTGGAAGTCTGACCTTCTCGTCCAACATCAGTGCCTGACCTCATAAATCCTCTACAGAATGAATGGGCACAAATTCCCACAGAAATGCCAAAATCTTGTGGAAAGCCTTCCAAAAACATTGGTAGCTGCAAAATGGGATCAACTCCATATAAAAGTCCATGTAGGAAAATCCCTGTTGGTGTAATGGTCAGCTCTTTTTTCTACAAAGGGTGAAAAGGTTAGAAAATATTAATGTAAAAATAAACAATGGCTATTTTTGATGCAATGACACAAGTGGAAATCACTGCAATTGTTTTTTTTTAATAAAAGTAGGATGCACGTTCTTTAAATACCCACCTTTGCCACACATAAATCACCTTATGAAGAAATACTAGTTAAACTGACACAGGGTCTGACAGTTTGACTATACACTGAGGCTCTCTCACAGATGTATCATTAAACCTCTCCTCAATTTGGTTCCTTAATTAGCCCCATTTGATTCCAAAGGCCCCATTTAATTTGCACTGAATACCAGGATCTGAGGTCTGTTGTTTGTGAGCATGTGACTCATCAAAGAGGAACAAAAGATTGTACAGACTAGTCCAACACTTGATCTTTCCAATGAACATGAACATTTCCCTTTTCCCTTTAAAGTTAACTCTTTAGAACTATAAGGTTTTGAAACCTGTGTACAGATTGAGCACCCTCAATAAAAGAACACACTGCTGAGGTTCTAAGACTTGATCAGAACTACCTTGCCCTGAAAATATAACATTGGTGCACATTCTATACAGTTATAATATGTATTATTTGCTGAATTGAATAAACTGTAAACCGCTTAAAGCCATCCTGTATAGGTACGTGAAATTGTAACTTTATTTCATATGCAGATTACCATCTAACTGAAATGTACATAAAAATAAAGAAATGAAATGACAGTTATTTATATGCTGAGGATAAAAGCACTGTACAAGTTAATTTACTGAACTGTGTATAAGTACTACAATACTAGTTTAAATTATAACTAGGAGTAATAATATTAACAATGACCATGATAACGATAACACTAATTATATGGTAATAATAATGATAATGATGATGGCAATAATAATAATAATAATAATATGGGTAATGATGATAAGAACAATAATATTTAGGCAAGACGAAAACTTCCACCCTCGATTTTAACAAAACAAAAACATCAATTGCGGTAAACAACACGCACCCCTCCTTCCAATGCCAATGCAATGAAAGCACCTGCAACGATCAACAAAACAAACCACACCCACATCAACCCAAGAAGCCCACGACAAATCAAAAACAGTTCTTAAGCCGAAATTCTGATGATATGAAAAACAAGAGTGAATTCTTGATATGAAAAGGTTAAACAACGGCCTGAATCATTTACCACAAAAACGAATCATTTTAATAGAATAACGTGAGTACTTTGATGCTTGATTTATCCACCGATATAACACCACATAATAAATACTTTGGTGATTGAAAATGGACACAGTTGCACATTGGAGCTTTCTGTACAATTGGTATTGTAAAGGCCATTTGTGCAATAATAATTAAAAAACATAAACTGACCAACCCTGTTTCATTCAGACTATCTTAAAGAAAACTGAAATGCTCTTTTCCTCATATATACAGAGATACAGTCCCTAAGACTGAGGTCACCATTCTGCAAAAATCCTCTCTACTCTATCTCTGCTACACAGTTTTCTTTAAATAGGATCTATAGTAGGTTATATAAACGTGCATCCTCTCTCTTTTCAGAGTGTGCTTTTGGATCTTCTGGAACAAAGCAGGATGGAGGTCAGAGGTGCTTGGCTGACAGCAGAGGGGAGTGTGTAGTGGGTTACACAACACACTCAGGTTTGGTCTGGGGTTTAGAACAAAGACTTACTGGAAATGGCGAAGGTCACAGTGTCCCTTTGTCCCACACTTCACTTACTGGGGACTGACACAGTTTTCTATTTCCCTAGTGTGTGTGCATCTCTGCTCCAGTAGTAGTTTATTTTTATTTTTTCTTGCATTTGTTCTCAACACATTGTATTGTATTGCATGCTCTGTCGTTTTTGGTTTCTCTGAGCATTCTTTGTCATTCTTATGAGTGCTGGGGGACAGAGCATTGCTTTCTCACTGTGATGTTAGCATTTAATTATAGCAGTTTTAATCATTAGAAGGCAACAAGGGAAGTGTGTGGCCCAAATATTCTCTGTTAGAATCACAGGGAGTGGTTTAAACGCAGGCAAACTGCTTTTATATATACACATATATGATATAGAGTTATAGAGTAAATGATTACTCATACCACTATTATTAATAGCAGTTTAATAGTTGTGACAGCACTTACTGTGTATATCTTTTACCACTTGCTTTACAATCATAATTCTAGATATTTAAAAAATGTGATGACATTGAATTCTTACAGTCTTGCCCATCACTACTCGATCAAATGTCTTTTTTAAGAGAGGAAAAAGCATTTGACATTTGTCCTAAAAAAAATTAACTGAAAGACAGTGAGATTTCTCCCCCTACATCATCACTCATTCAGTGAGTGCTGCAGTGCACAGTCCACATCCTTAGCTCTGTGCTATGGGTCCTGGGAGACTAGGCTTGAAAACCAGTCTGCAGTCGATCAATGGTTTACTCAGACTGCTGAAGAGGTGAAATAAGAGGCTAGCTCAGCTATTTATTCAAAAGGAACCTGTACAGTTCAGTGGCGTACGCCTGCGTGCCTCCATTGAGTCCCCTGGTTATAGATCAGGATGTGTGCGCAGCGCCTCTGGACTGGGCAGCATGCATGCTGCTTTTTGACTCCCATAATTGAGCCCTCTGAAAGAAACCCTGCTGAGAGTGATTCAGGCAGTCTAGCTGACCACAGCCTTCTAAATATGTCTGATATATCAATTTAATAAGGCCAAGCTCATCAGTCCAACCCCTCTGAGGGTGACCTACTGAGTGTGACACATTTCTGGCTGAGCAGCCACAATATGATGAGATATTACTAGATTTCCTAGGATTTTGAGGCTTGACCTGTCTGTATGCTGCAATGGAGGGCAAAAGCTGGTCCCCATTAAGGCTGTAGTACAACAGTATATGAATAGCAATTTATTATCTTTGAGAGACTGGAGAAAGTCATGGTCCACTCTTGCTGTTTTTCTGAAAAAAATCTAGTTGTTTAAGCGCACCCTTGAGAAAAGGCTCAACACCGTGGATCAGAAAGGATGTCCGGCTGTTAAAGAAGTCGTTATTGAGAAAATAAATGGAAGAAAAGCTAAAAATGGCACTAGAACATCCAATCTGGACTTCTGAGATGTGGAGTAAGACTTGATGAGCTGATTATTTGGAACTCTGGAGATGTTTACAAGGGGTCTGTAGATGTCTCTACGCAGAAAAACTGAAAGCAATACCCCATCCCCCATTTGCCAAGAAACAAAAACAGATAAAAAAAACAAAGCTGTACTAAAGTCAAATGTGGACACGCTCAATAAGAAGCCTGTGCAACAACATTTGGAGAGATTTTGTGCAAATTATAATTTCACACGTTCATGAGAGTGCATTATGATCATTAATTTGGTGCCTCTCCAGTGTGGGTGCAGCATTAGCCATAGTGGTAAACAATTTTATTTGTTTTCGTTACTGGCTCATTTGGTCTCGTATGGCTTGCACACGATTACACTGATGATGAAACATATAAAACAATCTGCATAACTGCTACTGTGTTTCAAAGACAAACTAGTGTATTGCTGATTAGCAAGTGGAGGAGGAGGAAAAGGAGGAGGAGGAGGTTGATAGTAAGGAAGAACCAACCCAAATCAGATACTGCTAATGAGTGCAGACTGCAGCGAGAGTGCACAGAGTGAACGAGACCTAAGGCAGTAAGCAGTGAGGCAGTACGAGGGGAACGCTATACTATGTAAGACTGTTTTCAGTACCGTTCAAATATTTAACCACAGTTAACCAACGACTTCATAATATTGTTTTTTGATGAAAATATCCCCGGTTTTGATAGTGTTCCACATGTATACATCCATTTCACAAAGATGCTGAGAGAATTATTAGATTATTTGGTGTAAGTAAATGATTCTGGAGACTGGATATGAGTCTGACTGGAGTTTTGCTGAACTAGACAGCAGTGATAAAGTTTAAGTCTCATGTGTCGTAGCAATATATGCTCATTGTTTTACTGAATGAAGAAAAGACAAGTTTCATGAACTGCTCCAGATTCTTCTTGCTTGAGTGTTTCATTCCTTTTTAAATACTGCAGCAGTCAGAACGTAACATTACCGAGGAATGAAATAAAATGTCAATTTAAGACGGCACCAAAAAGTGCTTCAGTTTAAAGTAGAAACCAAAAAGTAAGGTCCTTGTTCATGAATTAAATTGTGAGTGCAATAACACTGGTAGCTCTGTGACTACAAGTCCAACGTAAGCTCAAAAATAAGCTCCAAAAATCACAAATCCCAGGACTGAGACCTTAAAACAAAAGCCTGTTCAATGAAAATGACTGAGAAAAGCCAATATATGCAGAAAAAGATATTTATTGTAGTGCATAAACAAAAGACATAATGCAAGATGCAAAACAATTTACATCCAAATTTAACAAATGCACACTAAAAATATGCCTCACTGTACGGGTTCAGATGGAATAATGGTAGTGAGGAGAGTAGAAATCTCACCACACACACAGGTCGGACAGATAATACATTTTAAAGAACACGTAGATCTAGTTAGAAATCTCTCTCAAGAATCCCTAAAGGTCTCAATTGACAAAGCTAGCTTAATTAAATCACATTTCACAAAATGTTCAAGCATCTAAAACACAGTTTTCTTAGTCCCTCTGGCAAACAGGGCTTATAATAATAGATACTACATTTTTACATATTTTAACTTGTGAATTTAATTTCATTTTGTACAGCCATTCACTTGCAAGAACAATAGAGACACCACTCAACTTGGTTTTAACAGCTCAGGTTAAATGGCGTTCCAAGTGGCTTACGCAAGAGGCTTGATTTCTGTGTACTAGATATTGATTTGTTTGTCTTTCACCAGTTGTAAGCAGGCACTTGATCACATAGTGGGGGTTTAAATAAGACAGAATCGGTTAAACCTCATCTACTTACTCTGTATTTACAAAGACTGAAAAGGTCGGCTGTTCATCATCATGGTATTTCAGAATGCACGCTAGTGAGGGTAAAATTACTTTGTCACTAGTTCAATTATCATTTACAGCACAATACACTTTTGGAATATAATATGAAATGTATACAGGCTAACTTTTCTACTGTAAGCACTGGTGCAGCCAAGTTTCTCAAGTTTGTCACACTGTGGTAATTGTTGCACACAATTGTTTTAGTAAAGGTGGCCTAGGGGCAGCTGGTGGTAGCTGGTTGTGGGTTTGAATTTCCTGCATCACTGAGGTTCCCTTCAGCAAGCACTCCTCTGATGTGGTGTGGTGTGGCATTGTTTGTCATGGGTTGGCATGGTGTGGTGAATTTTGGCGTGCCATGACATGATGTGGCGTGTTGTAGTCACATGTTACTATAAGGGGACACATTTCTATACTTAAGCAACAAGCTTGAATCCTCATGAATAGCTGTTATTTTAATACTAATCTTCCATGGCTGCAAAAATTGACAGTGATGCAAATCTTCATATTTGCAAGATATTTTAGTTTTAACATTATGGTTCCCAGCCACAAGAGTTCCTCTTAGAACTTTATTTTATTTCCCATGAAATTTGAGCCTGAACTGTGTTTTATTTCCAGTTAGCCTGAACTGTGTTGATCCAGTTTAGAGTTGAGCAGGTTAGAGCTGGCCCTAAATAGTTTGAAGTATTCCTTTGATAGGTTAGTGTTCGTTATCATATTTACTATTTGGATATTCCATTCAAACCCTTTCCATTCCAACAAAATTCCCCAACCCTCTTCCTAAAAGCTTTTTTAAGGCTAACATTTTATTATAGGAACTAGGATGTGAAAAATGTGAGGGAACAATATGTCTGCATGCTGGTTGAAAATTGAACTTGAGAATTATATTCATGCTCAAAGTCAGGGGAATTGCTCAAATGTCTGCAACAGCCACAGAGGCATCGCAAAAAGTATAATAAGATTAGATCAGAGAGATTATATCTCAGTTTACTTCAGGGCAGACAGCTTATAGCAGGAAATACAGAAACGGCCGACATGTCTAAACAAATTCATCTGAACAACTGAGACATTATGTCATGATTAATTCAGCTTAGTTAATATTAAACTAAAAAACTTAAGGGGTTCTGAAAAACCTGGATGTTGGTTTACTGAAGCCATCTGCACTAATGTACCTCTAAGTGGAAACTCCTATCTGTGATATTTTGAGACTGACTACAAAATTCCAAGGGCAGGTCTCCATCTTTAGGGCCGCCCAATAGTGTTAATTTCGTCAGACGAGAGGAGACGAAATATATTCGTCAAGGACCTTTTTTCCATGACTAAGACGAGACGATGACAAGATGGCAACAGTGTCCAAAAATGCTGACTAAGACTAAATTAACATGCATCATTGTTGATGAAAAAAGACTAAAATGTTAGATAAAATCTCCCCTCAATTTCGTCTACAATCGTCTCTACTTTTTCCATCATGAAATAGAATATTCAACTTTTGCGCCTTCAAAATATTGTGAATGAGTTCGTGCTGCTGCTGCTGCCTGTGGAGCAACAACACAGTAGAAAACACCAGAGATTTCTGCCAGACTTGAGCACGCGCCGACGAAATGCTCGGTAGAGGGAAGAGGTTAGATATTTGGTCGCATTTTACTTACAATGACATTGAGAAAAAGTCAGAATGTGTGATTATAACTGACGGAAGCACTGCAAATATAAAATATCAGGGAAGAACACCACCAACCTGAAGCGTCAGCTAAAGGCTAACCACCCTCACATTAAGGTAAGTTAA